>JAGDQO010002557.1:0-45697 GCA_018342035.1 Solanum appendiculatum | reverse complement strand
ATGTACCTCCAGATAAGGGATTGACCAGTATCGTATTTCTTTCCCACATGATTGGATCTTTGACAATATTTGGCTTTAAGGAACTGACCCCACAAAGAATATTTAGTCCTAAAGGACCACCACTGTTTAAACTATAGGGAGGTGCAAATATCCTTAAGTTCTCTAACCCCTATTCCATCTTCGTCAGAGGGGACGCTAAGGGTTTCCCAAGAAGCCTAGTGATACTTCGTTCTCTCTTTATCCCATCCCCAAAAGAAATCTGCAATCACCATATTGATGTATTTAATTGTGGTTTTGGGAGGTGCAATGGCAGCCATAGTATGAATAGGGATAGATTGAAGGACATGTTTTACCAAAGTATCTCTACCTCCAAAACTGAGAATTCTTGCTTGCCACCCACTGATCTTTTTTACTACTTTTGCCACCAACTCAGAATAGTAAATAATTCTTTGCCCTCATATGTATAGGGGACAACCAAGATAAGTGATAGGACTATCCTTTTGAGTGAAGCCAGTAGTTGTCTTGATTAATTCAATAGTGTCTAAAGGAATATTTGTAGGAACCATGAAGTAACTTTTGTCCCTGTTGATCTGTTGATCAGATACCAGTTCATAAGTGGATAGGGACTTCATAATAAGCTATAAAGATCTCCTGTTTCTAGATGTGAAGATGATCACATCATCAGCAAAACTCAAATGGTTAATTTGAGGGCCTCTCACTTCCATTTGAAAGCCCTGATAATTTTGATTTTGGTGGAGAGAATTGAGCATTCTAGATAACACCTCAGCCCCCAAGATGAACAAAGCAGGGGATAATGTATCACCTTGTTTAAGGCCTCTAGTTGAATGAAAGAAACCATGCCTAGTTCCATTCACAATAATAGAGTACCAATTATTACTCATAATTCTCCATGCCATGTCAATAAAATTTTCACCAAAACCCATTTTTCTCATCACCAAACTAGTAAAAGCCCAAGACACCCTATCATATTCCTTAGTCATATCCAGTTTGATCACCACATTATCTCCTTCCTTGGGTTTCTTGATGCCATGAATAATTTCCTGAGCCAACATAATGTAATAAAAAATGCTCCTTCCTTTAACAAAACCAGCTTGGTTATCTGAAGTAAGGTTAGGAAGAACATAAGAAAGTCTGGTATAGTGAAGTTTGGAGATAATTTTATTGGTGAAGTTACTCATACTGATGGGTCTGAACTCATTGAGTTTATTAGGATGTTCAACTTTAGGAAGAAGAAACAAACAGGCATGAGAGAAGAACCTGGGCATTTCCTGACCAAAAAAGAAAGTTTGGACAGCTTCCAGGAGGTCATCTTTGATGATTTCCCAACAACTTTGAAAATATTTTCCTCCATACCCATCAGACCAGGGGCAGAATTGGGATTCATAGAAAATACCAGTTGTTTAACTTCATCCATAGTAGGCCTAGATTGGAGGTTGTTATTCTGCTCTTCATTAATCATTCTGGGAACATGATGTAGTACATCTTGATTAATTTTATTTTCATGCCCAGTGAAGATATGCTAAAAATAATCACAAGCAGCCTTGGCAACATTTTCATCACCCTGAACCCAATTATCATCACCAGTGCAAATCTTGTGAATAAACAATTTTCTCCTCCTCCCTCTCATAATAGTGTGAAAATATTTGGAATTAATATCACCCTCCTTGAACCATTGGAGCTTAGTTTTCTGTTTAAGAATAGAGGCTTCCAGCTTCATGTACTTAATGTATTTAGCATTGACATGATGTAAGTTGACTCTATTCTCCTCTATATTGTTGATGATGATTTCTTCTTCAGCTAATCTTACCTTTTCTTCATAATCTTTAACAATAGCAAAGATATCACCATACTCCTTTTTGGACCAGGAGTTAAGGGTGCCAGTAAGTCTCTTCATTTTTTGATGTAATCTCCACATAGGGTTGCCTGATACTTTTCTATCCCAACAAGCTTTAACAGTTATCCATGAAATTGTCATGATCAGTCCAGCAATGAGGAAATTTAATGTATCTGATGACATGTTCAATCCTTACTACAATCTCCATAAGGAGTGGACAATGGTCTGACCCCACTGAAGGTAGATGAGTAATAGTAGTTTGAGGCATCTCTTCCAACCATTTGTCATTGATCATAGCTCTGTCTAATCTTTTCTAGACTCTGGACTCTTTAGCTCTTTGATTACACCAGGTGAAATGCTGACTATTGTACCCAAGGTCCATCAATCCACAAGCTTCAATGACACTTATGAACTCAAAACTCTTATTCATATTGTAGAGTCTACCCCCTTGTTTTTCATCAATGGATGTAATTACATTAAATTCCCCTATAGTGCACCAGGGGATATTCATATTAGAAAAGTGAATGAGTCTATCCCATAATGGCCATCTGAGATAGTCCTTACATTTGGCATAAATGAAGGTTATCATGAACTTTTCTTTGTACTCACTATGCTGTAAAACACAAGTATTATGTTGCTCATCTGTTTCCAATACTGTGCAGTGCATTTCATCATTCCAAAAGATCCAGATCTTACCATTGGGGTTAAAAGCTGCATTATCCATATTTAAATGGATTTTATAGTTGTTAAGTTGAGAGTTATCAGCAAAAGGTTCAAGAATAGATATCATAGGCAGATTGTATATTTTCTTGAGATTTTGGAGCCTCTCCAATGATCCTTGGGTGTTGATGCTTCTAGCATTCCACCAAAGAGACTTGATCATTAGAAACCTCTACTCCTGAACCTACTATTTGGTCGGCTAGAATTAGCAGCTGTATTGGTGGAAGTTTGCATGTTGTGTTGTGTCCTTTGTTTTCTGCCTCTGGGATATAGACATTGTTGATTAGTGACTCCTTGTATTTCTTCCTGAAAGTCACTTTGAAATGTAGATCCAAATGTTTTAATGAGATAAGCACTAGTTTCATCATCTTCCCCATCATCCTCCTCCTCTCTTAAAGATTGAGTATCTTCATCAACTTCATCCTCAGATTGCTCAACTTCATATTCATTATTAACCTTTAGTTCAGCATTAAAACTGGCCGCCTATTGTTGTGGACTTTTGTTCCCATGGATCTGGTCCTTTTTTGCATTAATACCCTGCACTTCAGCTTCTTTTTGTTGTCTTTTCTTGTTTGCATCTCTTCTTTTTTTGCTCAGCTTGCCTTTGGATTTGTTGTTGGTTGGTTTCTTCATAGTGGTATCCTCATTCTTTTGCCTATTTTCATCATCCTGAACTTGATCACCTTTTTTGTTCTGATTGGTGATAGGAGTATTATAATTCTGCCCATCTATAATATCACCATTAGTTTTCTATGAATTTTGCACCTCCTTGCCCTTTTTACTAGAAGTACCAGTACCATGAATCTGCCCAATATCAGTAACCTATGCACTGCTTCAATTTTTCTAATTCAGCTGAATGTTTGGAACTTGAATAGAGGTAGCAGGGGCTCTATGGTCAATACTAGGGTTAGAGTGTAAATGCCCATGCCCAACGTGAGACCAATTCCATCCTTTGGACACCCCTTCCTGCAAGTTAGAAGTTTTCTCCTGACACCCCCCATTCAACACTCTTTCAGCTTCAACAACATCAGTCAACAAATTAATAACAGGGTTGTGGGGTATGGGGAGCATTGAGTCAATACATGTGATCTTCTTGCCTTGCTCACCATGATTTGTCACTTTATCATTACCTTTATGCTTATGTAATAATTGAGAATTTGGTGGAAATAATTCAACTTGGGGATTTTGAGCCAATGGTTTCTCCATTGTAATAATCTTTCCTAAATCTTTATTTTCTTTTCCTTCTTGATTGTTGGGTTGATCCTGCACATCTTGATTAATGTAATTATTATGAGTATCAATAGTAGATATATTGAGATTACATGTCTGTATGTCCTGTTGATTCCTGTTCTTCTCCATCTGCTCCTGAGATAAATTAGACCTCTCCATATTGTTTGAGGTCTGTTTGTAATTTTTCCTCTTTTGAACCTGCGACTGTTCTTCTGTTGGTTTGTTTTCCTGCTCTTGATTAGAGACCTGTTTATTATGCATTTCATTCATCCCAGCAGCCCTAATATTATCATGAACTTGAGTTGTTTTGTGTTCTTGTTTCTCCTCTCCCCTTTTACTTTTGTTTTTCTTCTTAGCCTCTAGCTCTTTTATTTTTCTGTATTCCTCATCTCTTTATTTGATAGTGCACACATGTATCAAATGCCCCTGATATTTACAATACATGCAGTAATCAGGCACACTCTCATATTGAATAGCTTGCCACCTCCCAATATTGAGATCTTCCTTATCAAAACCAAACCACACATGTGGAGGTCTTTCTTTAGTAAAATCAATTTGAACCTTGACTTTAGCCAAGCTACCTCTAGTTTTTTGAATAGAAGCAGCATCCAGATACAACACCTTACCAATGGGACTCAGTAAAGCAGTTAGAAACTCCTTGTTATAGCAGTCCTAGGGCAATTCAGGTAAGGAAATCCAAATAGGAACAATAGGGGTTTCCTCTTCTAGTCTAAATGTAGGAGTCCAAGTTTGTATCCTCATGAGTTGACCTTCAATACTCATTTTTTGTTTTGTCCAAACTGTGATGTAATCCAACTCATTATCTAGATCAATATAGACATGTCTAGAATTAAAATGAGCTATCTTAACTCCTCCAGACAATTGAGTCTGGATAATGAAATTCTTTCTGATTAATTCCACCTTGGGCATGGTATTGCTAAATTTACCAACTAGTGTATATTTACACCTAGCAGCCAACTTAACCATGTAGTCCTCCATTTCAAAAATGACAGCTGGCATACCTTGCTTAGTTGTAATAGTAGGGGTTGATAGATCTATGGGGAATTCATTCTTTGATTGGTTATGCCTCAATCTAGCCACAAAGGTTTGCACCACTGTGTATGGAGCTGGTTCGGGAATCACTTCATTTTTGGCGTTGTTCTTAGAATTTTGATTGGGTTGATCACTCGGCATTTGATTTTGTTTCATTTCAGGCCTGCTTCTCTGAGGATGGGGTACATATTTTCCAAAATTATTGGAAACTCTTGGATATTGATTTGGAGGGGCCTATGTATTCTTTGCATTTGATTCTTGATGTCTCCCATTATCAGTTGGTTGTTTACTTTTGCTGCTATTATCAGTCTTATCCAGAGCTTGTTCCTTCCTTGAAGCAAAGGGTTCACATCAATACTACTCTTCCCCTTTACATTGGTTTGCAAAAGGGGCTCACTGTTAGCATCAATATATTGAGTGGATTTGATTTTAGTGGACTTACCTTGATTTTGCTTGGTTTCATGTACTTGAGCTGTTATACCATCTTCTCCTTCGCTTTGACGATTTCCTTGTGTATCAGTTGTCTTCTCTACTCTATTGAGTTCCTCCTGTGTATGTCCATTAGTTTCCTCCTATTGGATATGCATTGGAGTGAGTAAAGGGGCATCAACATTAACATCAAATGAAAAGTTAGAACTGTTAGTCTCTTCACATTGATTAAATTCGACATGATCACTTAATTGTTAATCCTGAGTATTGCCCAATATTTCTTTTTGGTTCATGCCTCCAACTAAACTTTCTTCCTCAAATTTTGAATGATCATTTGGTTTCTGTTGCTCTTGGGATTTTGAAAATTCAAAGGTGGCAACTTGTTCCTTTCCCCTTGGCCTCCCAAGAACTGATCATTTTTATATTCAGTGTTCCCTTGAGTTCTAGTGACCTCACCTAAAGCCTTCTCGACGACTCCACCATCTGCATTACTCGAATTTGTAGTGGGATGTTCCTCTATGTGAGGGGAAGAATCCTCAGTGGTTGATTTGAGTGTAATCAAGTCCGACGATTCTTGATTTTGCAGGCAAACTTGATGCGATTCAGGGGCAATTCTCAGTTGAGTTGGTGTTTGAGATTTCCCATTTTGGATGGTAGAATCCTTTGAAATTTGGAGTATAAGTTGTCTAGAGGATTCATTTTCTTGTTCAATAATTGCACGATTCACATCAGTTAGATCATGGGAACTAAGTTCTTGTGCCCATTTCAGCTCCCTTTCCGAAATTGTGACACGGTCGACTTTGTTCGTTTCATCCCTTCACAGATTCGGGGAGTTGGTGGACGAGTTGGATGAAGAATCTTGTGGGAGCTTGCTCGACTTGCTAGTATACTCCCCTTGAGTTTTGTTCGGTGGCCTGACTAATTCCACCGGCGGCGAGCTTGCCATCCGAATGAACTGCCTTGTAACGGTTAGTAGAGTGACCGTTAGTCCTAGGGAGCAAAGTTTTTAGAGAGATGTTTTTATGAGAGATCGTTTGGGGCTTAGGATTTAGGATTTAGGGTTTAAGGTTTAGAGTTTAGGGTTTAGGGTTTAGAGTTTAAGTTTAGGATTTTTTGGATTTAGGGTTTAGGGCTTAGGATATTTAGTGTTTTAAAGGGTTTTTAGGTTAGGGTTTTTTTAAGGTTTTAAGGATTTCTTTGGCTTTAGGGTTTCTTAGGGTTTTTTAGGGTTTAGGGTTTAGGACTTAGGGTTTTTTAGGTTCAGGACTTTTAAAGGTTTTTTTAGGATTCTTAGGTTTAGGATTTTTAAAGATTTTTTAGGCTAGTCCAGGTTCCTTAAAATTTTAAGCCTTAGTACTTTTATAAGGCTTGCCAGGATAAACTGTTGATCTAAGTACGAGTCGTAGGTAGGATTCGTATGAGAGACCCATACTTAGTTGATATTTCAGGGCCAAGGATTTGACCTACGGTGGCTATGTACGGGCCGTAGTTAGACCCACGAACATTGCATTAGGTCCGTCATTGCAGGGTCCAAGGTTGACAGTCGCAGAATCTATCTACGGAAGGATAGGACGGTCCGTAGGTCAACTTACGGACTGTAGGTCCAACCGTAGATAGGGGTCCGACAGTTATTTTTGATGGGGCTTTTTGGTCTTTTCCCTAAGTTCTCAATTATTAATTTAAGTCGATTTGGCCTTTAACCCATACCCTATATAAACCTTTTGAGCCTAATTTTATCCATTCTCAACCATTCCCAAAACTCTCCTCTCTCAAATATTTCTCTCTCTAGAAGTTAGAAGAAGGAGAAGAAGAAGAGGGCAAGCTAGGGTTCAAGAAATCAAGTCTTTCTTCATCAATTAATTAAGGATTTGGAACTCTAAGGTATGATAGTGTTCATTCATGGAGCCCATTCCTCCATGAAGCCCTTAAATCTTCAATTTTCAAGTTAGAAATCCTTTATTGATGTTAGGGTTTTCTTCAATGTCATGGGTGCCTTGCAATGTTGATTTCAATTGATTGTTTTATGAATTTTGAAGTATAAATTGAGTTAAATTTCATGAAGTTAGATGAATCCCCATGTACCCATGCCAAATTCCCCAAATTTTGAAATCGATGCTTTGTTGGTGGATTGAATTATAAAGTGATTAATTATATGAAATCTCTATGAATCCACGTATTTATTATGATTTCTAAGCTAAGACTTTTCACAATTATATCATGAATGGCCTAAAGATGGTTTTATGAAAGTAAGCATGTTCAATCAAAAACTATGATTTTCTTTTATTATGTGGGTTCCTTCAATTATGATCAAATAGCCTTGTTTATGGTTTTCTAAGCGTGAGTTTGCATTGAATTGCATGATTTAAGAGGAACTCTTATGAACCCATGTAAACTCTATGATTTGTAAGTTATGAGCATTATGAACTATGTAAAGATGAAGTTTATGAAATCATGCATGTCTCTTATGAAGCTAATGATGAAGTAAGGGTGCTTTTAGATTGAAGCATCAAAGTTTATGATATGTTGATGTTGTTGTTGAGTTGTGAAAGGAAATTCCCATATATTACTCAACCCATGAATGTGAAAGATTTTCTCACATGTAATAATTCATAACTCGTTGAAAGGCTTGCTCAACTAAACTTGAATCAATGATTAAGGAGCTATTCTAATGAAGGGACTAGAGGCGATCACCCATGTTCCCTAATGTAGACAAGAGGCGATCACCCATGTCTACTAATAATGAACTTATGACTAATGATAGACAAGAGGTGATTACCCATGTCTACTTATGATAATTGAACTATGTCTAATCCGTGGGAATTGTGCTTAGCATCTAGTGGACAAGTGGCAATTACCCATGTCCCATAAACTATATGCCACCATAGGATGATGGTCTATGATAGACACCAGCTAGTGGATCCACGTAAGCTATATATTAAGTAAAGGGTCCTACCTTGGCAAGTAGGATGGCCCTATCTGTGTGGGGTTAGACACCAGATTCCATGTTGATAGCTCACATGGTCTTACATGTCGGTTAAGGCTACTTCCAACAAATAAGGAATTAATGTGTCTTTAAGATGTTTTCTCAAGTGATGTAAAGATGTTTAGCTTGCTTTGACCATGGTTTATGATTGTTGTTGCTAACCTTTTCTTCATGTTTTAGCTTGGTCATTGCATGTTTATGAAAATGTCCCATTTTAGCATGTTTATATGATTTGGTGCATTGCTATCATACTTAGTACATTCCCCGTACTAACACATACTTTTTTCCTACATTGTCTCATAATGTAGGGCTTGGCGATTCTCCATCTATTCGTGGCAAGAGCTTAGTAGAAGGATTGTTGAAGACTTGGTGAGTCCTCATCCATTCGAGGACATAGCCTTGTTGTTCTTACTTTTATGTTCTTTCATTTTGACATTGTATTTGGTTCCGTCCCAAATGTTATTTCTCATTCTTATGTTAGATTGGCTTTCAGACATGTGATGTAGACTTCCACTATTTTCTTAAAAGCCCTGATATGAGATTATCTTTTGAACTCTTAAGTCTCTATGACCTTGTATGTATGTATGCTAAGTGGCTTGTATGAGGCCTTTCAGGGTCTTGTACGTCATGTCACATATAGGGGGTACCTTGGGTTATGACAAACTTAGTATTCAGAACACAAGGGTTTACAAAGATCCTAAAATGTCTCATAAGCCACGTTGAATAGAGTCTTGTTCATGAGTGTGAAGCAAACCACATTTATGAATGAGAGGCTATAAGATGTTTAGGAAACTCCACTTCTTTCATTACTCGTAAGTTGTGCGATAGAGTACAACTCTGTATGTTTCTCTCTCCTAATCCCTATCCTATGCGTTTCAGGATATGGCTACTCGAAGAGCTTATACTAGAAGAAATGCGAGGGAGAATGTGGATCAAGAAGTTCCTCCTCAAGCTTCTCAAGTTTCGGCTGACCCTTTGGCCGAACAAGTGACTAATGCGGAGTTTAGGGCTGCTTTTCAAGTGTTGGCTCAAGCCATGACGGCTCAAGTCAATAAAGAGGTTGTGGCTCTCGTGAACCCAAATGTCGGTACGACGGCATCAAGGGTGAGGGATTTCACGAAAATGAACCCTCTGGAATTTCATGGTTCTAAGGTTGAGGAAGATCCTCAAGAGTTCATTGATGAGGTGTACAAGGTGCTAATGTTCATGGGTGTGACACCGGAGGAAAAGGCAGAGTTGGCCACTTATCAACTTAAGGGTGTGGCTCAAGTGTGGTTTGAGCAATGGAAGAGTGAGAGGGCAGATGATGCGGGTCCTCTTGATTGGGAGAAGTTCAAGGTTGCTTTTCTTGATAGGTTCTTTCCTCTTGAAATGAGGGAGGCAAGGGTTCTTGAGTTCATCAAACTTCGTCAAGGAAGCATGAGTGTGAAACAGTATGCTTTGAAGTTCACTAAATTGTCTCGATATGCTCCTACTATGGTTGTGGATCCTAGGGCAAGAATGAGTAAGTTCATTTTGGGATTGTCCGAAATGGTGGTCAAGGAATGTCATACCGTCATGCTTGTCAACGACATGGATATTTCTTATCTCATGGTTCATGCTCAAAAAATAGAAGAGGAGAAACTTAAGGAAAGGTCTAGAGAGGCAAAGAGGGCTAAGACCGGTGACGGTAATTTCTCACATTCAAGCTCTGATGGACATGGTCGTTCTAGATTTCGACAAAGGCCTTCCGGCCAAGGTTCCTCCAATGCTCCTTCTAAGTTCAACAAAGATAGGTTGCCTAACCCTAAACCTCAAGGAGGAAATAGTTATGGATTTTCATCGACTACTTGCGCTAAGTGTGGGAAAAAGCATAAGGGTAAATGTCTAGCCGGCTCTAATGCATGCTTTGGTTGTGGCAAGATGGATCACAAGATAAGGGATTGTCCCTTAGTGGCTAAAAATGAAGGGATAATCGCCGACGAACTCAACCTTAAAATTCCTTGGGTTCTAGTGGAAATCAAAAGCAAAACCGATCCTATGCACTTCAAGCTCACCATGAGCAAGAGGGTTCTCCCGATGTGGTTACCGGTATGTTGAAAGTCTTTCACTTTGATATTTATGCTTTGCTTGATCCCGGTGCTACTTTGTCTTTTGTGACGCCATATGTGTCTATGATGTTTGATGTTCTTCCGGATGTGTTGTTAGATCCTTTTCATGTCTCTACTCCGATTGGTAAATCCTTTGTGGCTAGGAGAGTCTATAGAAATTGTCCCATCTCCTTATCCCATAGAGTCAGTCATGTTGATCTTGTAGAGCTTGATATGTTAGATTTTGATGTTATCCTTGGGATGGATTGGTTGCATTCTTGTTACGCTTCTATTGATTGTAGGACCCGAGTGGTCAAGTTTCAATTTCCAAATGAGCCTATCCTAGAGTGGAAGGGGGGAAATTCTATGCCTAAAGGTCAATTTTGTCATGTCTTAAAGCTAGAAAGATGATTTCCAAGGGGTGCGTATACCATATTGTTAGGGTGAGGGATGTGGATTCCGAAACCCCTACTCTTGAGTCGGTCCCTATTGTTAATGAGTTTCTAGAAGTGTTTCCCGACGATTTACCCAGTGTTTCTCCCGAGAGGGAAATATACTTCGGTATTGACCTTCTCCCGGATACGTAACATATCTCTATTCCTCTTTATAGAATGGCTCCGGCCGAACTTAAGGAACTAAAAGATCAATTGAAAGACTTGTTGGATAAGGGTTTCATCCGACCAAGTACTTCTCCATGGGGTGCTCCAGTCTTGTTTGTAAGGAAGAAGGATAGTTCACTTCGTATGTGCATTGACTACCGCCAATTGAACAAGATTACCATTAAAAATAAGTATCTTCTTCCAAGAATAGATGACTTGTTTGATCAACTTCAAGGGGCTAGTTACTTCTCTAAGATCGACCTTCGTTCGGGATATCACCAATTGAGGGTGAAAGAAGATGATATTCTGAAAACGGCTTTCCGGACTAGATATGTCCATTATGAACTCCTAATGATTTCATTTGGGTTGACAAATGCTCCGGCCGCATTTACGGATTTGATGAATAGGGTGTTTAGACAATATTTTGATATGTTTGTGATTGTGGTCATAGATGATATTTTGATTTACTCAAGGAGTGAGAATGAGCATGCCGATCATTTGAGGATTGTATTGCAAGTCCTCAAGGACCAACAACTTTTTGCGAAGTTTAGTAAATGTGAGTTTTGGCTAAGGTACCTAGCTTTCCTTGGTCACATTGTCTCCAATAAGGGTATTGAGGTAGATCCCAAGAAGACGGATGCAGTTAGGAATTGGCCTAGACCTCTATCACTTTCAGATATTCGTAGTTTCTTGGGTTTAGCCAGTTATTATAGGAGATTTGCTGAAGGGTTTTCTTTGATTGCTTCCCCATTGACGGATTTTACTCAAAAGAAGGTTAAGTTCACTTAGTCCAAATCATGTGAGAAGAGTTTTCAAGAATTATAAGATACACTTACCTCGGCTCTGATATTGACTTTACCGGAAGGGTCCGATGGTTTTGTGGTTTATTGTGATGCTTCAAGGATTGGGTTAGGGTGTGTTCTTATGCAAAATTGAAACGTTATTGCTTCTGCTTCGAGGCAACTCAAGGTTCATGAAAAGAACCATCCTACCCTTGATTTGGAATTAGCGGCGGTTGTGTTTGGTTTAAAGATTTGGAGGCATTATTTGTAAGGTGTGCATGTTGACATTTTTACCGACCAAAAGAGTCTGCAATATGTGTTTAAACAAAAAGATATAAATCTTTGCCAAATAAGGTGGCTTGAATTGTTAAAGGACTATGACATGAGTGTTCTCTATCACCCCGGTAAGGCTAATGTGGTTGGGATGCTCTTAGTCGGATCTCTATTGGTAGGGTTGCTCATGTTGAGGATGGTAAGAAAGGTTGGTTTGTGATGTTCATAGTTTGGCCTGATTGGGTGTTCGGTTGATTGACTCTAGTGAGAGTAGTATTATGATTCACGATGGTTCGTAATCGTCTTTTGTGCATGATGTGAAGACTAAGCAAGATCTTGATCCTAATTTGGTTGAGTTGAAGGAAGTGGTGCTCAAGAAGTCCGTTGAGGCTTTCTCCCAAGGGGGAGATGGTGTGCTCTTCGATATCAAGGTCGTTTGTGTATTCCCGATGTAGATGACTTAAGAGGACAAATTTTATCGGAAGCCCATATTTCTCGATATTCCGTTCACCCGGGAGCTACCAAGATGTACCGTGATTTGCGGGAGGTGTATTGGTGGAATGAGATGAAGAAGGATATTGCAGAATTTGTGGCTAAGTGTCCTACTTGTCAACAAGTGAAGGTCGAGCATGAAAATCCAGGAGGTTTGTCCCAAGATATTAGTATTCCTACTTGGAAGTAGGCAGATGTGAATATGGACTTCATTGTTGGTTTACCATGCACCCGGGGACAATATGATTCGATTTGGGTTATTGTGGATCGTATGGCGAAATCAGCCCATTTCATTCCCGTCAAGGTTTCCTATTTGGCAGAGGACTGTGCTAAGTTGTATTTGAGGGAAATGGTTAGGTTGCATGGAGTGCCTTTATCCATTATCTCTGATCGTGGTGCACAATTCACCTCTCAATTTTGGAAATCCTTCCAAAAGGGTCTTGGTACTCGTGTTAAGCTTAACACGGCCTTTCATCCTCAAACCGATGGGCAACCGGAGCTTACTATCCAAACTTTGGAAGATATGTTGAGAGCTTCTGTGATTAATTTCAAGAGTAATTGGGATGATCATTTGCCTTTGATTGAGTATGCTTATATTAATAGTTACCATTCTAGTATTGGTATGGCTCTGTTTGAGGCTCTTTATGGTAGGAGGTGTAGATCTCCTATAGGTTGGTTTGAAGTTGCCTTGATAGGTCCCAAATTGGTACATGAGGGTATAGAGAAAATTAGAGTTATAAGAGAATGGTTGAAAATGGCTCAAAGTCGACAAAAGTCCTATGCCGATGTTAGAAGGAGAGATTTAGAATTTGATGTTGATGATTGGGTTTACTTGAAAATTTCACCCATGAAGGGTGTAAAGAGGTTTGAAAAGAAAGGGAAGCTTAGTCCCCGTTATGTAGGCCCATATCAAATTTTGAGACGTGTTGGTAAGGTTGCTTATGAACTTGATTTGCCTAATGAATTAGCATCGGTGCATCCGGTTTTCCATGTCTCATTGTTGAAGAAATGTGTTGGTGATCCGACGTCTATAGTGCCATGGGAGAATCTTTGCTTAAAGGATAGTCTTTCCTATGAGGAAGTTCCGGTTGAGATCTTAGACCGGCAAGACCGAAAGTTAAGAAATAAAGAAGTGGATTCCGTGAAGGTTCTTTGGAGGAATCAATTAGTTGAGGGTTCTACTTGGGAGGCCGAGGCTGATATGATGTCCCTATATCCTCATCTCTTTTCCTCCGATTCTACTCTAGCTTGAGGTATCTAGTTCCTCATGGTTAATTCTTGTGGTTTCATGTGTCATAGTTGTTTCCATGATTCCTTGTTTATGCATGTTCATGAAGAGTCTAATTTCGAGAAAATGAGCTAGCTTAATTGATTTATCTATGGTTATGTGCATTGAGTATGTGCTGCGTAAAGTCTTCATGAAATGATGTTTTGGAACATGCTTTAGCTTGGAATTGATATTTCCTCCTCGGATATGTGCATTTATATGATTGCATGCATGTAGGGTTGTAAGATTAAGTTTTTAATCCTCTTATGATGTCTTGATTCCCATTCGAGGACGAATGTTCCCAAGGGGGAAATATTGTAACACCTCGGATTCGTAATGAAAAGAATTTCAGTTTTCCTGGAATTGCTGGTGCCAGTGCCAACGGAGCCACCTACGGCCTGTGGATTGACCTAGGGACCGTGGTTGGCTAGTCCAGGTTCCTTAAAATGTTAAGCCTCTGTACTTTTATACGGCTTGCCAGGATGTACCGTTAATCTATGTACGAGTCGTAGGTAGGATTCGTAGGTGAGACCCATACTTAGTTGATATTTCAGGGCCAAGGATTTGACCTATGGTTGCCATGTACGGGCCGTAGTTCGACCTACGAACCGCACATTGGCTCCGTCGTTGAAGGGTCAAAGGTTGACAATCTCTGAGTCTATCAACGGAAGGACAGGACGCTTCGTAGATTGACTTACGGACCGTAGGTCTAACCGTAGATAGGAGTCCGATAGGTATTTTTAATGGGACTTTTTGGTCTTTTCCCTTAGTGCTTAATTCTTAATCTAAGTCGGTTTGGCCTTTAACCCATACCCGATATAAACCTTTTGAGCCAAATTTTACCCATTCTCAAAACTCTCCTCTCCCAAATATTTATCTCTCTAGAAGTTAGAAGAAGAAGAAGGAGAAGAAGATGAAGGAGAAGAAGAAGAGGGAAGCTAGGGTTCAAGAAATCAAGTCTTTCTTCATCAATTCCTTAAGGATTTAGAACTCTAAGGTATGATAGTGTTCATTCATGGAGCCCATTCCTCCATGAAGCCCTTAAATCTTCAATTTTCAAGTTAGAAATCCTCTATTGATGTTAGGGTTTTCTTCAATGTCATGGGTTCCTTGCAATGTTTATTTCAATTGATTGTTTTATGAATTTTGAATTATAAATTGAGTTAAATTTCATGAGTTAGATGAATCCCCATGAACCCATGCCAAATTCCCCAAATTTTGAAATCTATGCTTTGTTGGTGGGTTGAATTATAAAGTGATAATTATATGAAATCTCTATGAATCCACGTATGTATTATGATTTCTAAGCTAAGACTTTTCACAATTATATCATGAATGGCCTAAAGATGGTTTTATGAAAGTAAGCATGTTCAATCAAAATAGCCTTGTTTATGGTTTTCTAAGTGTGAGTTTGCATTGAATTGCATGATTTAAGAGGAACTCTTATGAACCCATGTAAACTCTATGATTTGTAAGTTATGAGCATGATGAACAATGTAAAGATGAAGTTTATGAAATCATTCATGTATCTTATGAAGCTAATGATGAAGTAAGGGTGCTTTGAGATTGAAGCATCAAAGTTTATGACATGTTGATGTTGTTGTTGAGTTGTGAAAGGAAATTCTCATATATTACTCAACCCATGAACGTGAAAGGTTTTCTCACATGTAATGATTCATAACTTGTTGAAAGGCTTGCTCAACTAAACTCGAATCAATGATTAAGGAGCTATTCTAAAGAAGGAACAAGAGGCAATCACCTATGTTCCCTAATGTAGACAAGAGGCAATCACCCATGTCTACTAATAATGAACTTATGACTAATGATAGCCAAGAGGCGATTACCCATGTCTAGTTATAATAGTTGAACTATGTCTAATCCGTGGGAATTGTGCTTTGCACCGAGTGGTGATTACCCATGTCCCAAAACTATGTGCCACCATAGGATGATGATCTATGATAGACACTAGCTAGTGGATCCATGTAAGCTATATGTTAAGTAAAGGGTCCTAACTTGGCAAGTAGGATGGCCATATCGGTGTGGGGTTAGACACCGAATTCCATGTTGATAGCTCACATGGTCTTACATATCGGTTAAGGCTACTTCCAACAAACAAGGAATTAATGTGTCTATAAGATGTTTTCTCAAGTGATGTAAAGATGTTTAGCTTGCTTTGACCATGGTTTATGATTGGTGTTGCTAACCTTTTCTTCATGTTTTTGCTTAGTCATTGCATGTTTATGAAAATGTCCTGTTTTAGAATGTTTATATGATTTGGTGCATTGCTATCATACTTAGTACATTCCCCGTACTAACGCATACTTTTTGCCTACATTGTCTCATAATGTAGGGCTTGGTGATTCTCTATCTATTCGTGGCTAGAGCTTAGTAGAGGATTGTTGAAGACTTTGTGAGTCCTCATCCATTCAAGGTCATAGCCTTGTTGTTCTTACTTTTATGTTCTTTCATTTTGACATTGTATTGGGTTACGTCCCAAATGTTATTTCTTATTCTTATGCTAGATTGGTTTTGGACATGTGATGTAGACTTCTGCTATTTTTTTTAAAAGCCCTGATATGACATTATCTTTTGAACTCTTAAATCTCTATGATCTTGTATGTATGTATGCTAAGTGGCTTGTATGAGGCCTTTCGGGGCCATGTACGCTGTCATGTCTTGGGGGTACCTTGGGTCGTGACGAAGAGTTTAGGGTTTCTTGGAGTTTTCTTAGGGCTTCTTAGGGCGTAGAGTTTAGGGTTTTGTTTAGAGTTTAGAGTTTCTTAGGGTTTAGTGTTTTAGGTTTAGGGTTTAGAGATTAGGGTTTTTTATGGTTTTTTAGGGTAAGCATTTTTAAGGTTTTTTTACGGTTTTTTAGGTTAAGGGTTTTTAAAGTTTTTTTTTAGGGATTTAAGGGTTTATAAGGGTTTCTTAGTTTTAGGAGTTTTAGGTTTTTTAGAGTTTAGGGTTTCCTAAGGTTTAGAGTTTTTAAGAGTTAGGGTTTTTATGATTTTTAGGGTTTAGGATTTCTTAGGGTTTAGAGTTTCTAAGACTTTAGGGTTTAAGATTTCTTATGATTTCTTAGGGTTTAGGTTGTCTGAGGTTTTCTTAGGACATAGGGTTTAGGGTTTAAAGTTTTGGGTTTTAGGTTTAGAGTTTTTTAGGGTTTAGGGTTTAAGGCTTAGGGTTTTCTAGGTTTAGTGTTTTTAAAAGTTTTTTTTAGTGTATTTAAAGGTTTTTAGGGTTTTTTAGGTTTCGGGTTTTTAAAAGTTTTTTATGATTTTTTAGGGTTTAAGGTTTCTTAGGGTTTAGGGTTTAGGGTTTCTTAGGGTTTAGTGTTTAAGGTGTAGGGTTTAGGTCTGTTAGGGATTTTAAAGGCTTTTTAGGGTTTAGGATTTCTTAGGGCTTAATTCTTAGGGTTTCTTAAGGTTTCTTAGGCTTTAGGGTTTAGGGCTTAAATTTTTTAGGGTTTTTAGGTTAGGGCTTTTAAAGTTTTTTTAAGGGGCTTTTGGGATTTTTAATGGGTTTTTAGGGATTTTTTAGGCTTAGTGTTTTTAAAGGGTTTTTAGAATTTTTAAGGGTTTAGGATTTGTTAGGGTTCTTAGGGCTTCTTAGGACTTAAAATTTAGGGTTTAGGGTTTATCATTTCGAGTTCTTTTAGGGGTGTTTAGGGTTTAGGGTTTATGGCTTAGGGTTTTTTAGGTTTAGGGTTTTTAAAGGTTTTAGGGGGTTTTAGGATTAGGATTTAGGGTTTCTTAGGGTTTAAGGTTCCTTTGGATTTAGGATTTGGGGTCTCTAAGGGTTTAGGGTTTAAGGTTTCTTATTGTTTTTTAGGGTTTAGGGTTTAGGATTTTGTATGGCTTAGTGCTTAGGGTTTAGGGTTTGGAGTTTAGGATTTAGGATTTATGGTAATTTTAGGGTTTTTTAAAGTTTTTTTAGGTATAGGGTTTTTAAAGGTTTTTTGGGTTTTTTAGGGTTTAGGGTTTTAGGTTTAGGATTTTCTTGGGGTTTTTTAGGGTTTAGGGTTAAGGGCTTATGTTTTTTTAGATTTTTTTTTAAAAGTTTTTTTTAGTGTTTTAAATTATTTTTTTTGGTTTAAAGTTTTCAAAGTGTTTTTAGGATTTTTTTAGGGTTTAAGGTTTCTTAGGGTTATGATTTCTTAGGATTTAGGATTTTTTATGTTTTAAAATTTCTTGGGGTTTCTTAGGATTTAGGGTTTAGGGTTTCTTAGGGCTTAGGGTTTAGGGCTTAGGTTTTGGTTTAGAGTTTAGGGTTTCTTAAGCTTTAGTGTTTTAGGTTAAGGAATTTGTAGGATTTAGAGTTTAGGGCCTAGGGTTTCTTTATGGTTTTTTAGGTTAAGGGTTTTTAAGGTTTTTTAAAGGTTTATAAGGGTTTCTTAGGTTTAGGGTTTAAGGTTTTTTTTAGAGTTTTTAGGGTTGAGGGTTTCTTACGGTTTATAGTTTTTAAGAGTTTAAGGTTTTTATGGTTTCTTAGGGATTAGGGTTTAGGGTATCTGAGGTTTTCTTAGGCTTAGGGTTTAGGGTTTAGTAGGGTTTAGGGTTTTAGGTTTATAGTTTTTTAGAATTTAGGATTTAGGGCTTAGGGGTTTTTAGGTTTAGTGTTTTTTAATGTTTTAAAGGTTTTTTTTAGAGTTTTTTAGGTTTTTGGTTTTTAAAAGTTTTTTTTAATGGTTTTTAGGGTTTAGGATTTCTTAGGGTTTAGGATTTTAGGGTTTAGGGTTTCTTTGGATTTATAAGGGCTTAGGGTTTAGTGTATAGGGTTTAGGACTTAAGTTTTTTTAGGGGTTTTAAGGTTTTTAAAGGTTTTTAGGGTTTCTTAACGTTTAGGGCTTCTTACGGTTTAGGACTTAGGATTTCTTAAGGTTTCTTAGTGCTTAGGGTTTAGTGTTTAGGGTTTAGGGTTTGGGTCTTAGGTTTTTTCCAGCTTTTAGATTTATGGTTTTTAAGGGGTTTCTAGGGATTTTAAAGGTTTTTAGGGGTTTTTAGGTTTAGTGTTTTAAAAGTTTTTTTAGGATTTCTTAGGGCTTAAGATTTCTTAGGGTTTAGGGTTTTGAATTTCATAGGGTTTAGGGTTCTTAGGGTTTCTTAGGTTTTAGGGATTAGGGTTTAGGATTTCTTAGGGTTTTAGGATTAGGGTTTTATAGGGTTTTAAGTGTTTAGGGTTTACAACTTTGGGTTTTTTAGGTTTAGGGTTTTTAAAGGGTCTTAGGGTTTTTAAGGCATTTTTAGGGGTGTTTTAAAGTTTTTTTAGGGTTCAGGGTTTTTTAAGGTTTTTGATTTATTAGGGTTTAGGATTTCTTAGGTTTTCTTAGGGTTCAGGGTTTAGAGTTTCCTAGGGTTTTTTAGAGCTTAAGGTTTAGGTTTTAGGCTTTAGGGTTTTAGTTTTAGCATATTTTCAGGGTTTTAGGGATTTAAGGTTTAGGGCTTAGAATTTTTTTTTAGGGTTTTAGGTTTTTAAAGGTTTTTTTAAAGGTTTTTAGGGTTTTTCGGTTTAGGATTTTTTAAGGTTTTTAGGGTTTTTAGGTTTAGGATTTTTTAAGGTTTTTAGGATTTTTAGGTTTAGGGTTTAAAAGAATTATTTTAGGGTTTAGGGTTTCCTAAGGCTTAAGGTTTAGGGTTTAGGGCTTTAGTCTTAGGGGTTTTAAGGGTTTTTTAGTCTTAAGGTTTTTAAAGTTTTTTGGGGGTTTTTAGGTTTAGGGATTTTAAAGGTTTTTAAGGTTTAGGGTTTCTTAGGATTTAGGGTTTCTTAGGGTTTAGGGTTTCTTAGGGTTTAGGGCTTAGGGTTTCTAGAGGTTTCTAGGGGCTTAGGGTTTAGGATTTTAGGTTTAGGGTTTTAGGGTTTTTAGGGCTTAAGGTTTATGGCTTAGGATTTTTAGGGTTTTAAAGGATTTTAAAGTTTTTTAGGATTTTTTTGGTTTAGGGTTTTTAGGGTTTAGAGTTTCTTAAGGTTTAGGGTTTCTTTGGGTTACTTAGGGTTTAGGGTTTCTTAAGGTTTAGGGTTTCTTAGGGCTTAGGGTTTAGGGTTTCTTAGGATTTCTTAGGATTTAGAGTTTAGGGTTTAGGGTATTTAGGGTTTAGGGCTTAGGTTTTTTTAGGGTTTTTAGGTTTAGGGGGTTTTAAGGGGGATTTTTTAAAGGTTTTTAGGATTTAGCATCTAGGGTTTAGGGTTTCTTAGAGTTTAGGGTTTAGGAATTTTAAGGTTTTTTAGGGTTTAGGGTTAAGGTCTTAGGGTTTTTAAGGTTTAGGATTATTAAAGGATTTTTTAGGTTTAGGGGTTTTTTAAGGTTCTTAGGATTTTTAGGGTTTTCTAGGGTTTAGGGTTTCTTAAGGTTTAAGGATTTTTAGGAACTTTTAGGTCTTAGGTCTTAGGGCTTAGGGTTTAGGGTTTCTTAGGGCTTAGGGTTTTTTTTGGTTTTGGGTTTAGGGCTTAGGGATTTTTTTATGATCTTTTAGGTTTAGGGGTTTTTAAGGTTTTTAAGGTTTTTTAGGATCTTTTGGTTTAGAGTTTTTAAGGTTAATTTTAGGGTCTTAGGGTTTAGGATTTCTTAGAATTTAGGATTTCTTAGGGCTTAGGGTTTAGGGTTTAGGGTTTCTTGGGGCTCAAGGTGTAGGGTTTTAGGTTTAGAATTTTTTAGGATTTAGGGTTTCTTAGGGTTTAGGTTTTTTTTTATTTTAACAACCCTTGTGGGGGTCAGGGGCTTAGCAACACCCCAAGGCCTTAGCATTAATAACAAAAATAACAAGATACAAGGAGGGGGACATAAAACCTTACCTCCAAACCTAAGGTGGTTCATAAGACAAATATCCTACTAAGGCATTTGACTCATCCCCAATACTATGAAATGTAAGCCTAGATTCTAAGTGCCTATAAGAGGACTCCTCTTGATACAAACAAACTAGGGAAACATAAATAAGGGAGACTCTCTCCTTACAAAAGTAAGAAAAGAAATAAACAACCTAATCCTATTCAAGAGAGCTATACAACAAAGAGCATAGCTATAGTGAAAAGGTTAAGCAAACAAAAAAGGTATAGAAGGGCCTATACCACAGTAAACTGAGATAGTATCATGGTGGCTACTTGATTCTCTTTAATTTTCTTCTCCTAAAATTAATCATTTCAAACTTCTCTAGCAGGTAGCTCCCTCCAATTACTCTAGGTAATTGTTGTTGAGTGTAATATTGTTGTGTGATGTCAAACTTGTGGCTCCACTTGGATAAGTAGTCAGCTGTACAGTTAGCTTCTCTGTAAGTATGTTGGCACTGAAAATAGTCGAGCTGGGGCAAGCACAACACTCGTTCCCGCAGCCCTTGTTGCAGCTGATAGACTCAAAAGTAAGGGCACGATAACTTATCGTATGCATCTATAACTACTTCTGGTTTATGATCAGATGTTGGAGATCCTTGATGTAATGTTGAATCCTCCATGGAGCTATAGTGTTAGGTTTCGGCCATTTAGTGATCAATTTAGAATCAACTTCAAGAATGATTTTCCTGAATCCATGTTGAATGCACCAGTTCAATCCATGAGTAGCAGCAAGGACCTCAACTTGGTTATTGGTTCCAGTTCCTAAGGGGACAGAAAATGCATACACCATATCACACCTATAGTCTCTTAAGATTCCACCTCCTCCTATCTTGCCATGGTTGTCTAGTGCACTGCTATCAGCGTTAAGCTTATATATACTTTCAGGGGGGGTTCTCCACTTAACTGTGATGATCCTCATCTCATGAGAGCTATTTTCTACCATAAATGTCAGCTCCCTCTAGCTATTAGGCAACTTCAAATAAGGAAAAGCAGTAGACATGACCTGAATTGTGTCCTTGATGATAGAAAATTTGACTCTGGAAATGTTGGATAGCTTCTCACCATATCTTGCTGAGCACCTGTTTTTCTAGAGGTTCCAACAAATGATGATAGGCAGTGAATAAACCATTAGCTTGTGGGCTTCATTCTTGGCTTTCATACTCCACCATCTCAATAGCATGCTCCTTAGGGGAATGTGACTATGACTTTGCCCCATAGAACTGGAGAAGTATTTCCAGATGTAATTAGCAAAGTGTCCATTTACAAAGATATCGCTAATATTGTCTAGCCCTGGATTGGTACAGCAAGAGCAGGCTGCTGGCTCCACTCCAAAGATAATGAGCCTTTCATTGGTAGGGATTTTTTCTCTAACAACCCTCCATACAAGAAAAGAAAATTTAAAGGGGAGATTCTTTTGCCAAGTATAGGTGTTAAGAGCTGTTTTGAGGTGTTTTTGTCTAATGGTTTCCCAAGCTGATGAACAAGTAAACTTTCAACTTTCATGAGGCTTCCAAATTGCCACGTCTAGAACCCCTTCTTAGTAGTAAATCTTATTATTCAAAATCTAAGGCACCAACAGAGGAGGAGCAAGCTGTCTCACCATGGTCTCTTTCCAATGTCCATTCACCAGAAATTGTGCTACCTTGATGTTACTTTGGCTGTGTTTGTTAGTACTGAAGTTAGCTAAGGCCCCAGCATCCAGCCAATCATCCCACCAAAAATAAGAAGTCCATGAGTGAATTTTCCATTTAATATGAGTCTCCACCATGTGTTTCTTCAGAGTCAAATACTTCCATACAAGTGATTAACCTGTATCCCACTATTTAGCAACTGGATTGGCTCTTTGACAGTATTTATCCTTCAGGAGTTGACCCCACAAGGAATTCTTAGTCCTAAAAGTCCACCATTGTTTATACTTGAGAGAGGTGCAAATATTGCTCAATTGTCTCACCCCTATTCCCCATCCTCACAGGGTAGGCTGAGTTTTTCCCATGAGGCCCAATGATATTTTTTCTTCCCTTTGTCCCATCCCTAGTAAAAATCAGCCGTCAGTCTCTTCATGTATCTGATGGAGGTTTTGGGAGGAGAAACAACAGACAAATTGTGGATGGAATTGATTGGAGCACATGCTTTATCAGAGTAATCCTTCCACCATAACTTAGGATTCTTGAATGCCATCCTCTGATTCTTTTAGCCACCTTGTCCACCAAATCAGAGTAGTAGATAATTCTTTGGCCCCCAATGTATAGAGGCGTCTAAGATAAGCCATAACACTTTATTTTTGGTTGAAGCATGTAGTTGCTTTGATCATTGCAATGATGTCACAAGGTGTATTTTCAGGCACCATGAAACTGCTCTTCTCCCTATTGATGAGTTGATCAGACACAGCTTCATAGGTTGCAAGGGTCTTCATTACAAGCTGGATGGAGGGTCTATCTCCAGAAGTAAAAATTATAACATCATCAGCAGAACTAAGAAGATTAATTTGAGGTCCCCTGGCTTCCATATTAAAGCCTCTATAGAGATGATATTGATGCAAAAGGTTGGGCATTCTGGTCAATACTTCAGCCCCCAAAATGAATAGAGCAGGTGACAAAGGGTCCCCTTGCTTGAGATCTCTGATGGAATGAAAAAATCCATGTCTTATTCCATTGATAATAAGGGAGTACCAATTATTACTCATGATCCTCCATACCATATCTATGAACAATTCACCAAATCCCATTTTCCTCAAAGCCACACAAATAAAGGACCAAGATACCCTGTCATAAGCCTTAGCTATGTCAAGTTTAATCACCACATTGTCCCCTACCTTGGGCCTTTTCATACCATGGGTGATCTCTTGAGCTAGCACAATATTCTCATAAATGTTCCCGCCCTTAACATAGTCTGATTGGTTATCAGAAATAAGGCTAGGTAGGATAGGGGCTAGTCTCAAGCAGAGGAGCTTAGAGATTATTTTATTGGTAAAGTTACTGAGGCTTATAGGTCTAAATTATGTGAGCCTGTTAGGATTCTCAATCTTTGGGATGAGAACAAGACAGGCATGAGACATAAACTTAGGCATTACATTCCCATAGAAGAAGGCCTTGACTGCAGCTAATAGATCCTCCTTGGTTATTTCCCAACAGGCCTGAAAGAACTTACCACTCATACCATCTGGGCCGGATGCTGAATTAAGATTCATAGAATAAACCAAAATTTTCAACTCCTCAACAGTAGGCATAGCATGAAGAATATGGTTTTGCTCAAGGGTGACCATTCTGTGAATACACTGAAGAATTTCTTCATTTATTTATTCTCATAGCCAGTAAAACTGCTTTTGAAGTGGTCACAGGCTGCATCAGCAATGTTCTTGTCCCCTTGAATCCACTCTTCTCCTCAGTACATATTTTGTGAATATATAACTTCCTTCTCCTTCCTCTCACAAGTGCATGGAAATATTTGGTGTTGGCATCCCCTTCCTTGAACCATTGAAGATGAGTCTTTTGTTCGAGGATAGATTCTTCAATTTTCATATATCTAATATATTCAACATTCATGCATTGAAGTTTTGATTTATTCTCTTGAGTGTTGTTTTGGATCACATCCTCTTCAGCCATTCTAACTTTTTCTTCAATCCCTTTGACAATAGGTAAGATATCACCATACTACCTCCTGGACCAGGCACTAAGAGTAGTAGCTAGCCTATTCATTTTTTGGTGTAAGATCCACATAAGGTTGCCAGTGACCTCTCTTTGCCAGCAAGATTTTACAGTGTCCATGAAATTTTCATTGTCCACCCAACAATATAGAAATTTAAAGTACTTGACATTGTTTCCTGTCTTACAGTCATCTCCATCAAGAGAGGATTATGATCATACCCAAATGATAGTAAATCAGTTATAGTTGTTTGAGGCATAGTTTCAAGCCACTTGTCATTGATCATGACTCTAACTAACCTCTTCCACACCCTAGCCTCCTCAGCCCTCTGGTTACACAAGGTGAAGTGCTGGCCAATGTAGCCAAGGTCCATTAAACCACATGCCTCAATTATACTGATGAAGTCAAAACTTTTATTCATGTTGTAGAGAATACCCCTTTTTTTTCTTCAGTGGATGTAATAACATTGAAGTCTCCAATGGTACACCAAGGTCTTTCCTGGTTTGACAATTGCAACATCGTATCCCACAAAGGTCTTCTAAGATGTCTTTACATTTAGCATAAATGAAGGAGACCATGAACCTATCATTATACCCCATATTATGTAGATCATAGGTTATCTATTGTTCATCAGTCTCTAAGATGTTACAGGATACCTATGCAGTCCAAAATAACCATATCTTACAATTTTGGTTACAAGAAGCATTATCCATACTTAACTGCATTCTGTAATAGTCAAGCTGGGAATTATCTGAGAATGGTTCAAGAATAGCAATCATAGAAAGATTGTACATTTTCATAAAGTTTTGGAGTCACTCCAAGGATCCTTTGGTATTGATGCTTCTAGCATTCCAACATAGAGTTTAATCATGGATAACCTATACTCTTGGATCTAGTGTTTGGTCTACTAGAATTAGCAGATGTGCTGGTGTAGGCCTGTTTGCTATTGTGTTTCTGCTGCTTTCTCCCTCTTGGAGATAATACCTATTTAGCAGCCATCTCTTGTATTTCTTCCTGATGGTCACTGTGGAGGGTAGATCCAAAGGCTTTGATTAGATGAGCACTTGTTTCCTCCTCCTCATTTTCATCTTCATCAATAGACTGAGTGTCCTGATCAAATTCATCCTCAGAATTAATGACTTCATAATCTTCATTGAGAGTGGGGATGGTATTGGTTGTACATTATTGCTTAGTACACATAGAGTGCTTCAGTTGGTATGGGGACATAGTAGTGGCCTTATTCACTTGTTCTGCTTCCCTCAGTTATCTGTTTTTAATAGCATCCCTTCCTTTTTTACTCAGCCTTGCTTGAGACTTATTGTTGGGTGGTTTGGTAGCGTGTCATCACCACCCTTGGGAATTGCATCCTGGATAATCTGTGAACTTGTAGCAGTAGGCGTACCCCAAGATTGAATTTGGAGGTCACCATCTTTGGTTTTTTTTTGAGTCACAATCTCTCCCAGCTTTGCATCAAATTCCCAAAAGCACCAGTAACCAAATTATTGTTTTGGTTGCCTGTATTATTTTCAATAGTCTGCCCTTGGACTTATTGAGTGAGGGAACTCTGATAAGTGGTTGCAGGGGCTCTAAGGTCACACTTAGGGTCATTGAATTTCTCATGCATAATATCAGTCAAGCTCCCCCATTTGGTTACCCTTTCCTACATGTTTGTTGGTTTCTCCTTTGTCCCCATCCTCACCTCCAACAACTTCAACAGCAGCATCCAGTAAAACAACATTAATAGGGATTTGGGGGGATGGGAGCATTGAGTCAATACCTGCATTCCCTGTGATGTCGATGCTGCTCACCTGGCCCTATAATTCTTTTGCAATTTCAATATTTGTAGGGGTTGGGGGTTTGGGAAGAGATGAGTCAATACATGACTCATGAGGAGAGTTGATCTCCATGTTTACAGGCTTGAGGGCATGTGTGTTTGTTCTTTCTTTTGAGCTTCCTAATCATGTATTGTAAGTTGTTCCTGCAATTCAAGATAAGAATAATGATTTTGAGTGGGAATAGATATCATACCTGCTACCTTGTGGTGGCTGCCATCAGCCTTGTGCCTTTCTTCATGGGGTGATGGGATCCTGTTTTCGATGGTCTATTGTGAAGATTGGTTATGGGTATTGTTCTTCCTTTTTTGGTGTTGCGATTGCTCCTTTTGTGAATTATGGTCTTCAACCCTTTGTCCTCTCTTCTGAGGTGGTTGTTGGTTGTTGTTCCTTCTCGTTTGAGTGTGCCATTGCTCGTCCTGGTGGTTCTGTCTTTCTGCATGCTCCACTTAATTAGCCTTAGTGTTGATTGGTGCAATCCTTATGTGAGTGCCCTTGTGATAAGATTGTTGTTGTTCCTATTTTTCATTTTCTTCTTTGTTTCTATTTTTCTTTTCAGCCTCTATTTCGTTGCTTCTTTTCAGATCCTCATCCCTCTGTTTGACAGTGCACGCATGGATCATATGACCTTGATGCCTACAATACACACAATAATATGGCATACTTTTATATTGAACAGCTTGCCATCTTCCATTAGTAATGTCTTCCTCATTAAGACCCATCCAAACATGAGGTGGTCTGTCTTTTGTGATATCCATCTGGACTCTAACTTAGCAAGGCTACCTCTTGTTTTTTGTATGGATGAAGAATCCAGGTATAGTACCCTCCCTATAGGTGATAACAATGCTGTAACAAATTCCTTGTTATAAAGGTGCCATGGCAGTTTTGGAAGTGAAACCCAAATGGAAACTATAGGAGTTTCTTCCTCTGGCATAAATTTAGGGGTCCAAGTTTGAGTCCTCATGAGTTGCCCTTCGATTGTCATTCTTTGCTTTGTCCACACATTGATATAGTCCATTTCATTGTCCAAATCTATGTAGACATGTCTTGCATTGAAGTGAGCAATCTTGACCCCTCCTGATACCTGAGTTTGTAAGATGAAGTTCTTTCTAATAAGTTCCACTTTTGGCATAGTGTTATTAAATTTTCCAATCAGGGTGTACTTACACTTAGCAGCTAGTTTCACCATGATATCATCTTTATTGAATATAACAGCAGGTAAACCTTGCTTAGTAGTGATTTTTGGGGGTGAAAGATTTATGGGGGTGAAAGATTTATGGGGGTGTCATTTTTGGACTGGTTGTGCCAAAGTCTGGCTGGGAAGGACTGCACAATAGTAAAAGGGGCTGGTTCAGGGGTCTGATATTTTTTGGACAAAGTAGGATTGTGGTGTTCTTGGTTTTCGTTGGATTGATTGAGTTTGGGTTGGGGTCTGCTTTTCTAGTTAGGTATATATTTTCCAAAATTATTGGAAACCTGGGGATAGTTGCTTGAAGGTATGTTGGATTCTAAATAAGGCATGATGTGCTGTTGAGGTTGTTGGGAGCTTGTATAAATAGTTTTGCCTTTATCTTTGGACATCTGATCATTTTGAGAGAAATCGCCTTCGTTGAACTTGCAAATTGAATGGTGGAATCCACTGATTTCTGGACTGCTGATAATTCATGAACGGGAGATTCCATTGTGTTATTCAGCTCAAATGGATTTCAATCGGTTTGGATTTTGGAAAGATTTCTTATGTCTCCTTCCAACTCCTTCTTTTCATCACTGCTATACGAATTGGTGGAGTGACATGGTTAATTAGAGGAAACCTCTTGTTGAGTTGCATTCATATTCTTATTACGATGGGTATGAGGTTGCTCCGGTGGCCGGAATAACTCTACCGGCGATGTAGATGACATCCGTCTACTAGCCATTAGGCTTTACTAGCCGTTAGAAATGGTTACTTAGAGAGAGCTTTTTATTTTTAAAGAGAGAATATTTTAGAGTTTTTTTAGGTTTCATAGGGTTTAGGGCTTAGATTTTTTAGGATTTAGGGCTTAGAGGTTTTTAGGGATTTCAGGTTTAGGTTTTTAAGGTTATTTTTAAAGGATTTTTAGGGTTTTTAGGGTTTTTTAGGTTTAGAGTTTTTAAAGGTTTTTTAAGATTTCAGGATTTCTTAAGGCTTAAGGTTTTTTTTTTTAAATAACAGACCTTACTCAAGGATCTCACCCCTCGTGACGGTCAGGGGTTGAGCCACACACCCCCAAGCCTTTACATTAATAACCAAAACCAAAAGTACACGGAGGGGGACATAAACCTTACCTCCAATCCTATGGTCGGTTATAAGCTTATCTTCCTACTAAGGATGACTTGCTTATTTCCGATACTAAAAGGAATTCCTAGAACTAAGCACCTATGAGAGGACTCCTCTCAGTACAAAATTCTAAGAAACATAAACAAGGGAGACTCTCCCCTTACAAGAAGGAAAGAATAAACAACAAATCCAATTCAAAAAGCTATAACTAAAAAGGAGATAGCCAATTTGAAAAGGTTAAACTAGCAAAAGCAACCAAACTTCAAAGGGGTTGCTTGATTGTTTTCATTTTCTTCCTTCTGAAGTTTGTCATCCCCACTTTCTCAAGAAAATAGCTTCATCTGGCTGCTGCAGGTAATTGCTGATAAATGTAATACTGGTGAAGTATGTTAGATTTATGGCTTCTCTTGGATAGAAAATCAGTTGTGTAGTTGGCCTCTCTTAAATTGTGTCTGCATTGAAAGAATTCCAATTGTTCTATCAGCTTGAGAAGGGGGCTGATGAATTGATGAAGCTTCCAGAGAGATTTGCATCTATGATTAATCCATTTGGTCAATAGCACAGAGTCTACTTCAAGAATGATCCTCCTATAATCATGTTGTACACACTAGTAAATACCCTGAGTGGCAGCTTGAGTCTTAGCCTAGTTGTTAGTGCCAATTCCAAGAGGTATGGTGAATGCATAAACCATGTTCCCATTAGAATCTCTTAGTATGCCCCCTCCACCAATCTTACCAGGGTTACCTAATGCACTACCATCAGTATTGAGTTTAAAAATGTTGTCTGGTGGTCTGATCCAAGTGATTTCCTTGATCTACACCTCCTGCCAACACCCTTCTATGCTAGTGATTAGTTGACTCCAATTGTTGGGCCATTGTAGATAAGGATAGACAGAACTCATTAGATGCTTGGTGTCTTTGCGAATCAAGAATTTAACTCAACTTACACTAGACTTCTTACCTCCATGCTTAACTGAGCACCTGTTGTTCTACAAGTTCCAGCAAATGATACTAGGCAACACTTGAATAATGACTCTATGCACCTCATTTTTTGCTTCCAGACCCCACCATCTCATGAGGTAGTTTCTAAAGGGCAAATGTATGTGTATAGTACCAAATGAAGCAGCAAAGGATTTCCAGATGTAGCTTGCAAAATTGCAAGAAATAAAAATGTGATGAATTTCATCCCAACCAGGGTTATTACAGCAGAAGCACCTGCCAGGCTCACTTCCAAAAGTAGTGATCTTTTCGTTTGTTGGAAGTTTATTTCTCAGGGCCCTCCACAGTAAAAAGGAAATTTTCAAAGGGACAGCCTTGTGCCAAATGAGAGTATTTAGTTTGGTCCTATCCTTCTTTTTCCTGATGTGATCCCAAGCTGAGGAACAAGTGAATTGACCATTATCTGTAAGCATCCACACTGGCTCATCATTAGCATTGTCCTGAATGTGAATTACAGTATCCAGGATCTTTGGGACCAATAGAGGGGGAGCATGCCTTCTGACCATTGTTTCATTCCATTGTCCATTATTCCATAACAGTGAAATAGTGGTATACTTTAGGCTAGTAATGTTGCTGCATTGATGAGCCAAGGGTCCTTCCCCCAGCCAATTGTCCAACCAAAATTTACAAGTACCAGCATACAGCTTCCATTTGATTTGAGCCTCCATTCTAGGCCTTTTTCTCATCATGTATCTCCATACTAAGGATTGACCTGTGTCAAATTTTTTACCCACAGGATTAGCCCTTTGACAGTATTTGGTCCTCATAAATTGTCCCCACAAGGAATATTTGGTCCTAAAGGACCACCACTGGTTGAACTGGAAAGAGGTGCATATGTCTTCAAGCTGTCTCACCCCTATACCCCCTTCCTCATAAGGATAATTGAGTGTCTCCCAAGATGTCCAATGATATTTTTTTCTTTGTCCCATCCCTAGAAGAAATCAGCTATCACACTTTTGATATACTTGATAGTAGTTTTAGGAGGAGAAATGGTAGCCATGGTATGAATTAGAATAGATTGCAGGACATGCTTCACCAAGGTAGTTTTTCCTCCAAAACTAAGAATTCTAGATTGCCATCCACTAATATTTTTAACAACTTTAGCCACTAGTTTAGAGTAGTATATGATTCTTTGCCCACCAATGTAAAGAGGACAACCCAAATAACTAATAGGACTGTCTCTTTGAGTGTAGCCAGTAATATCTTTGATGATCTCAATGATATCAGCAGGAGTGTTGGTTGGAACCATGAAGTGACTATTTTCTTTGTTGATTAGTTGATCAGATACCATTTCATAAGTAGCTAGAGTCTGCATCACATCATCTTAACCTATTCCCAGATGTTAAGATGATCACATCATCAGCAAAGCTCAAGTGGTTAATTTGAGGACCATTAATTTCCCTGTGAAATCCATGATAACTTTGATGTAGATGGAGGAGATTTAGCATTCTAGATAGTACCTCAGCCCCCAAGATGAACAAAGCAGGTGATAAAGGATCCCCTTGCTCGAGTCCTCTAGTAGAGTGAAAGAATCCATGTCTGCCCCCATTTACAATGACAGAGTACCAATTATTACTCATGAGTCTCCAAACCATATCAATGAAGTTAACACCAAATCCCATTCTTTTGAGGACCAAACATGTGAAAGCCCATGAAACCCTATCATAGGCTTTAGCCATATCCAGTTTGATCACTACATTATCACCTTCTTTGGGTTTCTTGATGCCATGAGTTATCTCTTGAGCAAGCATGATGTTCTCAGATATACTCCTTCCCTTAACAAATCCTGATTGATTATCAAAGCAATTTGGAGATGATTTTATTGGAGAAGTTACTCAAGCTGATGGGTCTGAAATCTTTAAAACTACTAGGCTGATCTACTTTAGGTAGAAGGACCAAACAAGCATGAGAGAAATATTTTGGCATCTCACAACCACAGAAGAAAGCCAGAACAACCTCAGGAGATCATCTTTGATAATATCCCAGCAAACCTGGTAGAACTTTCCCCCAAACCCATCAGGACCAGGTGCAGAAGTAGAGTTCATAGAGAAGATCACCTATTTGACCTTATCCATGGTTGGCATAGCTTGAAGAATAGTATTTTGCTCTTCAGTGATCATTCTGGGAATATGTTGAAATATTCTTTCCTAATCCTGTTTTCATGACTAGTAAACATGTGTTGATAATATTCACATGCAGTTTTGGCTATATCCTCATCACCTAGAACCCATTAATCATCATTATTGCATATTCTATGAATAAATAACTTTCTCCTCCTGCCTCTCATAATAGCATGGAAATATTAGGAGTTAGAGTCACCATCTTTAAACTATTGAAGTTGAATTCTTTGTTTTAAACTATTGAAGTTGAGTTCTTTGTTTTAAACTATTGAAGTTGAGTTCTTTGTTTTGAAGAATGGATGCCTCTAGCTTCATATAATTGATTTAAGTGGCATTTATATGATGCAAATTAGTTCTGTTGTCAGTGTTGTTGGTAATAGCCTCTTCCTCTGCCAATCTAACCTTTTCTTCATATTCTTTGACAGTCTTGAAGATGTCTCCATACTCTTGCTTAGACCAAGAACTAAGAGTGTGAGTCAACCTCTTCATTTTCTAGTGAAACCTCCACATAGGATTGTCTGGCATATCTTTATCCCAGAATGCTTTGACAATGTTAAGGAAGTTTTCATGTTCAGTCTAGCAATGCAAGAATCTGAAGTATCTGATGATATTATCAGTTCTCACTACCATTTCCATCAGGAGTGGACAGTGATCTGATCCCACAGAAGGTAGATGAGTAATTGTGGTTTGAGGCATGTTCTCCAACCAATTATCATTAACCATGGCCCTATCCAATCTCTTCCAAACTCTAGCTTCCTCAGTCCTCAGATTGCACCAAGTAAATTGTTGACCACTGAATCCCAGGTCCATCAGACCACAAGCCTCTATAACACTTATAAATTCAAAACTTTTATTCATGTTATAAGGTTTGCCACCCAGTTTTCCTCAGGAGATGTAATGACATTGAAGTCCCCAATAGTGCACCAAGGAGTGTTCATGTTGGAGAAATGAATTAACCTGTCCCATAGGGGTCTTCTAAGTTGATCTTTAGACTTGGCAAAAATGAAAGAAATCATAATTTTTTCCTTGTATTCAACATGTTGAACAGTACAGGTGATATGTTGTTCATCAGTTTCAATGATCTCATAGTCCACCTCAGTATTCCAAAAACTCCAAATCTTGCCATTTGGATTGCAGGCTGCCTGGTCCATACTCAGAAGGATTCTATAGTTGTTGAGTTTAGAATTGTCAGCAAAAGGTTCAAGAATGGTTTTCATAGCCATATTATGAATTTTCTTGAGATTTTGGAGTCCTTCCAAAGATCCTTGGGTGTTGATGCTCCTAGCATTCCAGCAAAGGACTTTAATCATAAAAAACCTCTACTTTTGGACCTAGTGTTGGGTCTGCTAGAGGTAGCAGATTTACTGTTTTGAGCCTGTTTGGTGTGTTGTTTCCTGCCCCTAGGAGATAGACCTTGTTGACCAGTAATTTGCTGAATTTCTTCCTGGATTTCACTCTGAAATGTGGAGCCAAAATCTTTGATAAGGTGAGCACTGGTTTCATCTTTATCCTCCTCCTCCACTTAATCTCCTATTGATTGAGTGTCCTGGTCAAATTCATCCTCAGATTGATCAACTTCATAATCATCCTTATTTTTGGATTTAATATTATCATCCTCCTTAGTTGTGTTCAGCTGTATGAAGCTGCTGAATTGTATTTTGTAGCTCCATTTCTCTTTGTTGCCTTATCTTGATGGAACCCCTCTCTTTCGTACTCATTTGGCCCTTAGCTTTATAGTTGGCTGGTTTCAACATATTTTCCTCTTTCTTTCCCTGAGCATGATCTGCAGTAGATACCTGACCTTCACCTCTCTTCTGAGTGCTGATGAGAGTATTATAGGACTGTCCCAAAATATTCCTTTCATCACTGTTAGGAAGGTTATTGTTGTCAGAACCATCTGAAACCTGACCAGTAGGACTTCTATCAATATGAACCTACCCTATATCAGTAGGTTGAGCTGTGGATTATTCTGTGATCATTGTGTGTTGCTCTGGCACTTGGTGAGTGGTAGCAAGGGCTCTAGAGCCTTTCCTAAGGTCTATGTGATTATTCTCATACATAACATGAGGCAATTTCCCCCATTTGGATACCCCTTCCTGCAAGTTAGTAATTTTCTCCTGACATCCCCCATCCAACCCTCCATCAAATTCAATAACCTCAGCAATATAAACAACAGAGGGGTTTGGGCTATGGGGAGTATTGAGTCAATACCTGTGATCTCTGTAGAGTTGTTGATCTTCTCTTTGTCTTTACCTGTGTTCATATTCTTGTTTTGGGGCCCTTGAGTTTTAGGGGTGGTTAAGTCATCATTTGATTCCTGAGTAGCTTGGTTCTCCACACTAGTCTTTTTGTTTGGTTGTTGACTAACTTGCTCCTGGTAGCTGTTGGATTGATCCTGCATTTCTAGATCAATATAGTTATTATGAGTAGGAATAGGAATTATACCTGATTTCGGGGATGGTTGGGGCTATTTTTCATTGTACATTTGTTCCTAAGGTGATGCAGGTCTGGCTTTGTTGTTTCCTGTATTTCTTTGCTTTCTCCTTGGTACCTGCCATTGTTCTTCATTAGCCTTTGGAGCATTCTTCTGGTTCATAAGGTGTTGAAGTATTGGACCAGTGTTGCCAGCTTCATTGTTGTTGTCCTGTCTTTGTTCAGCTCTCATAGTATTTTGTTCCTGACTCCCTTTGTTTTTGTTCTTTATTTCAGCTTCATGCTCTTTTCTTCTTTTATAGTCATCATCTCTTTTCTTGATTGTGCAAACATGAACCATGTGGCCTTGGTGTTTGCAATACATGCAATAATCTTGAACACCCTCCTATTGTATAGCCGGCCATCTCCCCACACTGAGGTCCTCTACATCAAAACCCATCCAAACATGAGGGGGTCTTTCTTTGGAAAGATCAATTTTGACTTTGACCTTTGCCACACTACCCCTAGCTTTTTGGATGGATGTAGTGTCAAGGTATAACACCTTTCATATTGGATTCAACAAAGCAGTCAAAAACTCCTTATTATAGTAGTGCCATGGCAGTTCTGGGAGTGAAATCCAAATAGGGACTATTGGAGCTTCTTCTTCCGGCTTAAAAGTGGGGGTCCAAGTTTGGATCCTCATCAGTTGTCCCTCAATAGTCATTTTCTGTTTAGTCCAAATAGTGATGTAGTCTAGCTCATTGTCCAAATCAAAATAAATATAACGAGAATTAAAATGAGCTATCGTCACACCCCCCCGATAATTGAGTTTGAAGAATAAAGTTCCTTCGAAATAATTCCACCTTAGGCATGGTGTTTGTAAACTTACCAATAAGAGTAAATTTACACTTAGCTGCCAGCTTAACCATATAATCATCTTTCTTAAATATCACAGCTAGGAGACCCTGCTTCGTGGTATTAATAGTACTAGCCAATTCAATAGGTATGTCATTTTTGGCCTGATTTTGTCTAAGACGCGCAGCAAAAGATTGAATAATTGTGTAAGGAGCAGGTTTAGGGACAAAATCTTTTTTGGTATTGTTTTGAGATGGCTGAGAGGTCTGAGGAACTTGTTGCATATTACTGTTCATAACATTACCTCCTGAAGGCTGAGTAACATTACCTCGACCTTTTTGAGTGTTGGCCTCAAACCTTCCAAAATTATTGGACACCTTGGGATAACTATGTTGGGAGTTCACATAGTTCTTGTCATTTTGTTGAGGCCGATTATTAGTAACCTGTTGTTTGCCTTTGTTATTGGTGTCATTTGGAAGACCTTTGTCAGTATGCACCTGGTTTTTGCCTTGATTCCCTGCATTAGGTTCTTTACTGCTTTGCTCATTTACACCATTGTGTATTTGAGTTGCAGTGTTAGTATAACCAACTTGACTAGGATTATGATTAGAATACTTACTTGTTTGTATAGTGTTGCCTGTAGGTTGTTGCTCCGTGGGTTTTGGTCCATCTTTATGCTAATAAATCGACCTGTTGTCCTGAATTGTAGTCATTTGGAGGTGGGGACCTCCAGGTTTGACTTGTACTTCCTTTTGTATGATCAAGTGTCCACCACCATGTTGCCCTGCACTCCAAATGAAAAATTGGAAGATTGTGCATCCCCTGATTGGTTTCTTGCTGCCTGCTTCTTTGCAATTTGCTGTATTTAAATTTGCTTTGTATTTAACCTTTGCTCCTGAACTTGAGCATTTTATTCGTGTTCTTTGTCCTGGTGCTCCTGAGTTCTGCTGATTTCTCTTGGAATTGTCTGATCGATTCTATCATCCAACTCACTTGAGATTGCAGTGAGGTGTTCATTTATTTGAGGTGAACACTCTCCTGAGGATGAATCCACTGTGAGTAGTTCCAAAGAGGCTCGATTTTGTAAGCACATTTGGTTTGATTGAGTGGAATCCTTTGTTATTTGGACTTGAGCTAGAAGTGATTCTTTGTTTCGTTCCATATTAACTCGGTTGTCATCAGTATGAGCATAGGAATCAGATTCTTGTGCTCCCCTCAACTCTTTGTCCAAAATTGTGCCTTCTCTTCACAGATTCAGAGAGTTGTGGGTGGGAATAAGAGTTGGATTCATAGTTTTTGTGGAGGATTCTTGTAGAATAGGCTGTTATTGCTAAAAATAGATAGTAGAGCTTGGTCCGGTGGCCGGAGGAGCTCCACCGGTAGCTCATTCTCCATCCGGCCAAGTAGCCGTTAGGGACAACTAGCCGTTAGAGGCTTTCAAAATTTGAGAGAAAATATTCTAGAGAGAAGTTGTAGAGAGTAGATTTATGAAGGCTTAAGGTTTAGGGTTAAGGTTTTAAGGTTTAGGGTTTATTAGAGTTTTCTAGGGTTTCTAGGTTTAGGTGTTTGAATGATTTTTAGGGATTTTAGGTTTAGGGTTTCTTAGAATTTAAGGTTTAGGATTTTTAAGGGTTTTTAAGGGCTTAGGGCTTAGGGTTTAGGGTTTAGGGTTTAAGGTTAAGGGTTTCTTAGGGTTTAGGGTTTACGGCTTAGGGGTTTTAAAGGATTTTAAAGTTTTTTATAGTTTTCTATGTTTAGGGTTTTTAAAGGTTTTTTAGAGATTTTTAGTGTTGAGGGTTTCTTTGGATTTCTTAGGGTTTAGAGTGTAGGGTTTCTTAGGATTTCTTGGGGATTAGGGTTTAGGGTTTCTTAGGATTTCTTAGGGTTTAGAGTTTTGTGTTTCATAGGGTTTCTTAGTGCTTAGGGTTTAGGATTTTTTAGGTTTTAGGGTTTAGGGCTTAGGTTATTTATGGTTTTTTAGGTTTAGGAGTTTATAAGGCTTTTAGGGGTTTTAACATTTTTAGGAATTAGGGTTTCTTAGGGTTTAGGGTTTAGTGTTTTGTAGGGTTTCTTAGGGTTTAAGGTTAAGGGCTTACGGTTTTTTAGGTTTAGGGTTATAAAATGATTTTTAGGGTTTTTTACGTTTATGTCATGACCCAAGGTATCTCATTAACATGAGATGGTGTACAAGACCCCGAAAGGCCTCATACAAGCCACTTAGCATGCATAGACAAGATAATGGAATTCAAGAGTATATAAAAACAAGTTCAAGTCATAAGAGTTTTATAAAATGAAGTGGAAGTCTACATAGTCTCAAGCCATCTATTACATCAAAGAGTGACGGGGACGTAACCCACACATCACATACAAAAGTCTAGAATAGAAAGACATAAAAGAAATGAAAGAGTCTCGGTCCTCGAAGCATGAGGACTCACCAATCTTCAAGAATCCTTCAACTAGGCTCTAGCCACGGATAGATGGAGAAGATTCGGCACGCCCTACATTAATAAATCAATGTAGGCAAGAGTACGCATTAGTACAAAAATGTACCAAGTATGATAACCATGCATAAGAACATTTAAACATGCAAAAAGGGACATTTTCATAACATGCAATGATCAAGCTAAACCATGAGAAAAGGGTTACAAATCATAAGTTATAAACCATGATCAATGCAAGCTAAACATCTTTACTTTACTTAAGAAATACCTTAAAAGTCACTTTAGTTCATTGTTGTGGGAAGTAGCCTTAAACCAACATGTAAGACCATGTGAGCTATCAACATGAAATCCGGTGTCCTACCCCACACCGAAAAGAGGTGACCTACTTGCCATGGTAAGACTATGAACTTCTAGCTTACGTGGATCCACTAGCTAATGTCTATCTAGACAATCATCCTATGGTGGCACATAGTTTATGGGACATGGGGAATCACCACTCATCCACTCGGTGCTAAGCATATTACCCACGGAAAAGTCATAAATCATAATTCATCTTAACCTTAGTAGACATGGGTAATCACCTCTTCTCTATCATTAGTAGACATGGGTAATCGCCTCTTCTCTATCATTACTAGACATGGGTAATCACCTCTTATTGATTATTATGGAACATGGGTAATCGCCTCTTATCGATTATTATGGAACATGGGTAATCGCCTCTTGTCTACTTTTAGAATAGCTCCTTAAGAAACATGGGTAATCGCCTCTAGTTCCTTTCAAATTCATTGTGTGAGTATTACCTGAGAAACCCTTTCACAACTCAACCACAACATCAATTATGCTTCCATCTCAAAGCAAGTTTTAAATCATCATCAACTTCATAAAAGACATACATGAATTCATAAAATTCATCTTTTCATAGTTCATCATAAAACATAACTTGAAAACCATAGATTTCACATGGATTCATGAAAATGCATCTTAAAATATGCAATTCAACTCAACTTCATGCTTAGAAAACCATAAACAAGGCAATTTGATCATAATTGAAAGAACCCACATAAAAGAGGAAAAGCTTAGTTTTTGATTGAACATGCATAATCTCATAAAACCCATCTTTTGATCATTCATAATTCATCATAAAATCATAGCTTTTAGAAATTGTAAATCATGCATGGGTTCATATAAACTTCATAAAATTCATTTTCTTCACAATTCAACCCATCAACATAGCCTAATTTTCGAAATTGGGGAAATCACATGGGTTCATGGGGATTCATCTTAATTCATGAAATTCAACTCAATTCATGTTTCATAGTTCATAAAACAATCAATTAAATCAACATTGAAAAGGACCCATGGCATAGAAGAAAAACCCTAACTTCAATGGAGGATTTCTAACTTGTAAAATAGAGAATTTTGGAACTCCATGGAAGAAAGGGCTCCATAGATGAAGATCATCATACCTTAGTGTTCAATTTCCTTAAGCAATTGATGAAGAAAACTTGATTTCTTGAACCCTAGCTTGCCCTCTTCGTCTTCTTCTTCTAACTTCTAGAGAGAGAAATATTTGAGAGAGGAGAGTTTGGGAAACTTGTAAAGTGATTTTGGAAGGGTAGATTTTAGGATTAAAAGGGCTTATGTAGTGTTAGGAATAGTTAGAAACTGACGTTGGTTGATAAATAAGTCATTGGGTGAAAAGACCAAAAGACCCCTTTTTAAATACCAACCAACGACCCCTACCTACTACATGACCTACGGTTGGTAGGTCAACCTACTGCCCGTAGGTGACCAACCGTAGGTCATTCTATCCAAGCACCAAAAATCCAAAAATTTCCACCCCAAAAACAGTGGCACCTACGAAACTTGACCTATGGTTGGTAGGTGTCCGTAGGTCACACTTCCATCTTTACGAAAATTGAAATTTTCGTTCTTTTCAAATCTAGGGTGTTACAGTTTAGGGATTTCAAAGGTTTTTAGGATTCTTTTAGGGTTTTCTAGGGTTTAGGGTTTCTTAGAGTTTAGGGATTTTTAGGGCTTAGGATTTAGGATTTAGGATTTCTTAGGGCTTTGTTTAGGGATAATAGGGTTTAAGGTTTAGGTCTTAGTGTTTTTTTTATGATTTTTTAGGTTTAGGAGTTTTTAAGGGTTTTTAGGGGTTTTTTTGGTTTAGAGGTTTTAAAGTTTTTTTTAGGATTTTAGGGTTTAGGGTTTCTTAGGATTTAGGGTTAGGCTTAGGGTTAAGGGTTTCTTAGGGTTTCTTAGGGATTAGGTCATGGGGTTTGGGGTTTAGGTTGTCTTAGGATTTAGGGTTTAGCATTTTTAGGGTTTAGGGCTTAGGACTTGGGGTTTTTTTTAGGGTTTTTTAGCTTTAGAGTTTTTAAATGTTTTTGGGGTTTTATTTAAGGTTTTTTAGGTTTCGAGTTTTAAAGATTTTTTAGGAATTTTTAGGGTTTAGGGTTTATGATTTAGGATTTTTTAGGATTTAGGGTTTTATGTTTAGGGTTTTTTTAGGGTTTATGGTTTAGGACTTAGGGTTTTATTTAGGGTTTTTAGGTTTAAGATTTTTTAAGGTTTATAGGTTTTTTAGGATTTTGGGTTTCTAAGGATTTAGGGTTTCTAAGTTCTTTAGAATTTCTTAGGATTTAGGATTTCTTAGTTTTAGGGTTTAGGGTTTTAATAGGTTTTTTAGGGTTTAGGGTTTAGGGCTTATTAGGGTTTTATAAGCTTTCTTAAGGCTTAGGGTTTAGGGGTTAGGGTTTAGAGTTTAGGGTTTCTTAGGATTTAGTATTTAGGGTTTTAGGTTTAAAGTATTTTTAGTGTTCTTCAGGGTTTAGGGTTTACAGCTTAGGGTTTTTAGGGTTTCTTAGGTTTAGGGTTTTAAAAGGTTTTTTAGGGTTTTTTGGTTTGGGGTTTTTAAAGGTTTTTAGGGGTTTTAAGATTTTTTAGGGTTTAGGGTTTAGGGTTTAGGGTTTAGGGTTTATAGTTTAAGGTTTTTTAGGATTTAGGGCTAGGGTTTTCTAGGGGTTAGGGGTTAGGGGTTAGGGTTTCTTAGGGTTTGGGTTTTTTTTATAATTTCTTAGGGTTTAGAGTTTAGGGTTTCTTAAGGTTTAGGATTTAGGGTTTCTTAGGACTTAGGGTTTAAGGTTTAGGTTTTTAAGATTAGAGTTTTTTAGGGTTTAAGGTTTAGGGCTTAAAATTTTTTAGGGTTTAGGGTTTAGGGCTTGGGATTTTTTAGGGCTTTTTAGGTTTAGGGTTTTTGATGTTTTTGTAGAGTTTTTTAGGTTTAGGGTTTTTAAAGATTTTTAGGGTTTCTTAGGGATAGGGTTTCTTAGGGTTTAAGGTTTCTTAGGGATAGGGTTTAGGGTTTCTTAAGGTTTCTTAGGGTTGAGGGTTTCTTAGGATTTCTTAGAGCTTAGGGTTTAGAATTTAGTGTTTAATGTTTCTTATGGTCTAGTGTTTTAGGTTCAGGGTTTTTTGGGTTTACGGTTTAGGGCTTATTGGGTTTCTTATGGGTTTTTAGGTTTTGGGATTTACAGATTTTTTTAGATTTAGGGTTTTTTAGGGTTCAAGCTTTCTTAGGATTTAGAGTTTCTTAGGGTTTGGGATTTAGGGTTCCTTAGGGCTTAGGGTTCAAGGTTTAGTGTTTCTTTGATTTTAGGTTTTAGGGTATAGGGTTTAGGATTTTATGCTTAATGTTTTTTAGGGTTTAGGAAGTAATGCTTAGGGTTTATAAGGGTTTTCAAGATTAGTGCTTTAAAGGTTTTTTTAGGGAGGGGGGGTAAGGGTTTTTTATGGTTTGTAGGTGTTGGTTTTTTTAGGGTTTTTAGGGTATAGTGTTTCTTAGGGTTTAGATTTTAGGGTATTTTTGGGTTTAGAGTTTCTTAGGTCTAGGGTTCTTATTGTTTAGAGTTTAAGGCTAAGGGTTTTGTTAGGTTTTTTTTAGCTGTAGTGTTTTTAAAGGTTTTTAAAGGTATTTTTAGGGGTTTTTAGGGTTTTTAAGGTTTAGGGTTTCTTAGAGTTTGGGGTTTAGGATCTTTTTAGGGTTTAGGGTTTCTTAAGATTTCTTAGGGTTTAGGGTTTCTTAGGGCTTAGGGCTTAGGGTTTAGGATTTCTTAGGATTAAGGGGTTTTTTAGGGTTTAGGTTTAGGGCTTAGGGTTTTTTTAGGCATTTTTAGGTTTAGGGGTCTTAAGGGTTTTTTAGGGGTTTGTTTGGGTTTTTTAGGTTTAGGGTTTTTAAAGATTTTTTAGGGTTTTTAGGATTTTGGGTTTCTTAGGATTTTGGATTTAGGGTTTCTTAGGACTTAGGGCATAGGATTTCTTAGGTTTTAGGATTTAGGGTTTTTAGGTTTAGGGTTTATAACATTTTTTGGGTTTTTACGTGTTTTAGGGTTTTTAAGTTTAAGGTTTTTTGAATTTTTTTTTAGGGTTTTTTAGGATTTAGGGTTTCAGGTTTAGAGTTTTTTAGGGTTTTTAGTGTTTAAGGTTTTGGGCTTACGGTTATTTATGTTTAGGGTTTTAAAGGATTTTTAGGGCTTTTAGGGTTTTTTAGATTTAGGGTTTTTTGGGGTTTAGGATTTCTTAGGATTTAGGGTTTAGAGTATCTTAGGGTTCCAAGTTTAGGGTTTCTTAGGACTTAGGTTTAGGGTTTAGGGTTTCTTTGGGTTTAGGGTTTTATAGGATTTAAGGTTTAAGGTTTAGGTTTTTTTTAGGATTTCTGTAGATTTAGGGTTTTTAATGTTTTTAGGGGTTTTTTGGTGTAGGTTTTTTAGGGTTTAAGGTTTCTTAGGGTCTAGGGTTTAGGGTTTCTTAGGGTTTAGGGTTTAGGGTTTAGGGTTCAGGTGAGGTTTAGGGTTCAGGTAAGGTTTAGGATTTTTAGAGTTTAGTGTTTTGGGTTTTAGGTTTAGGGTTTTTTATGGTTTATGGTTTAGGGTTTTTTATGGTTTAGGGTTTAGGGATTAGGGCTTTTTAGGGTTTTTAGATTTAGGGCTTATAAAGGTTTTTTAGGAATTTTTATATTTAGGGTTTATAAAGGTTTTTAGGATTTTATATGGTTTTTAGGGTTTTTTTTGAATTTATGATTTAGGGTTTCTTAGGGTTCGGGGTTTATGGTTTCTTAGGACTTAGAGTTTAGTGTTTAGGGTTTCTTAGAGTTTACTGTTTTGGGTATTAGGTTTAGGGTTTTTTCATTGTTTAGGGTTTAGGGATTTTAAGGGTTTTAGTTGTAGGGTTTATAACGGTTTTTTTATATTTAGGGTTTATAAATGTTTTTTTAGGGTTTTTTAGGTTTAGGGTTTTATAAGGTTTTTAGGATTTTTTAGGATTTAGGACTTCTTAGGATTTATTATTTAGGGTTTCTTATGGTTTAGGGTTTAAGGTTTCTTAGGGATTAGCGTTTAGGGTTTAGGATTTTGTATTTAGGGTCTCTTAGAGTTTAGGGTTTTAGGTTTAGGTTTTTAGGATTTTTTAGGGTATAGGGCTTAGGGCTTAGGGATTTTTAGGGTTTCTTAGGGTTTAGAGTTTCTTAGGGTTTAGGGTTTAGGGTTTAGGGTTTAGGGTTTCTTAGGGTTTAGGATTCTAGGTTTCGTAGGGTTTCTTAGGGTTTAGGATTTAGGGTTTCTTAGGGTTTAGGGTTTAGGATTTTTTTAGAGTTTTTTATGGTTTAGGGTTTAAGGTTTATGCCTTGGGGTTTTTTAGAATTTTTTGGGTTTAGCGTTTTTAAAAAAAAATTAGGATTTGTTTTAAGTGTTTTTAGGGTTTTTTAGGTTTAAAGTTCTAAAGGTTTGTAGGGATTTTTTTTAAAAGGTTTTTTTAGGGTTTAGGGTTTCTTAGAGTTTAGTGTTTCTTGAGGTTTCTTAGGGCTTCTTAGGACTTAGGGTTTAGGGTTTAGGGTTTAGAGTTTAAGGTTTTCAAGGTTTAGGGTTTTTTAGGGTTTAGGATTTAGGGCTTAGAGGTTTTTTTTAAGAGTTTTTTTATTTTAGGGATTTTAAAGTTTTTTTAAGGATTTTTAGTTTTTTAGGTTTAGGTTTTTAAAGGTTTTTTAGGGTTTTTAAGGGTTTAAGGTTTCTTAGGATTTAGGATTTAGGATTTAGGCTTTCTCAGGGTTTTGTGTTTCTTAGGGTTTCTTAGGTTTATTGTTTAGGGTTCCTTAGGACTTAGGGTTTAGGGTTTAGAATTTTACATTTAATTTTTTTAAATAATTTTTTAGGGTTTAGGGATTAGGGCATAGGTTTTTTTAAAGTTTTTTGGATTTAGGGTTTTAAAAGATTTTTTTTAGGGTTTTTTAGGTTTAGGTTTTTTAAGGTTTTTAAAGTTTAGGGTTTCTTAGGATTTACGATTTAGGGTTTCTTAGAGTTTTGGGTTTAGGGTTTCCTAGGGCTTAAGGTTTAGGGTTTAGGGTTTCTTAAGGTTTAGGGGTTTTAGGGTTTAGGGTTTTCTTTAGGCTTTTTTAGATTGAGGGTTTATTAAGGTTTTTAGAGGTTTTTAGGGTTTTTTAGGTTTAGAGTTTTTGAAGATTTTTTAGGGGTTTTTAGGGTTTAGGGTCTGTGGTTTCTTATGGTTTCTTAGGGTTTGGGGTTTAGGGTTTCTTAGGATTTTGGGTTTAGGATTTTAGGTTTAGGGTTCTTAAAGACTTTTTAGGGTTTAGGGTTTAGGGCTTATGGTTTTATGTAGGTTTTTTTAGGTTTAGTCCTTCTTCTTTGTACATGGATTTATTGTAACACCTCAGACTTCAATAAATGGCTAGAAAGGACAAACAGGCAAGTCCATGAATCCAAAATGGACCATGGACCCTTCACAGCCCCTTAGACGGCTCGTTTAGGGGTCCACGGCCCATCTTGGGCATCCTAAAGGGCTGCCCGAAGCTGCCAAGGTGAAGGTCACCCTCATGAGCTCTTAGACGGCCCGTGGTGACTTGGACGGCCTGTTTAGGGGTCTGTACAAGTCACCCGTCAGTTTTCAGGTTTCAGGTTTCAGGCCAACTTCAAACAATCCTATCTCTCAGCACAAAATTAATTAGGTAGCCCATGAACTATCAAATTAAAGGACTTTGAGTCCTCTTTGCAACGCTACCAAGTGTGCTACATTTACTTCGTTCTTCCAGGTATGTAAGGCTATCATAGTGTTGGAATAGTTCGTCCTCATGCCCTACATCTACTTTCAAATCTAAAAGAGTAATCTAGGGTTCTATCCTTAGATTCCAGTATTCTTGAGATGAGTTGATATTGAGTTCTAAATTCTTGAGTTGTTGATTAATTGAATTCCTATCTCTAATCATTGAATTGTCATACATTATGTATTGTGATTATTGAGTTGATTATTCATGACTATTTTTCAGCATAAATCCTATTCTAAAGTATTCAGTGAATCCTTATTAAGAACCTTTTAAGCAAAACATTAGTGTTTAAACTGAGTTTTGAGGAAGTAATTAATTATATAGGGCTTTTTAGGATTACGATTTTATAGGGTTTTTTAGGTTTAGAATTTTTAAAGGGTTTTAGGGTTTTTAGAGTATTTTAAAGGGTTTTAAAAGGTTTTTAGGGTTTTGTTTAAGGTTTTTTAGGGTTTAGGGTTTTAAGTTTAGGGCTTAGTATTTTTTAGGGGTTTTAAAGGTTTTAAGGGGATTTTAGGATTTTTTTAGGGTTTTTAGGTTTTGGCTTTTTTAAAGGTTTCTTTTTAGGGTTTTTAGGGTTTAGAGTTTCTTAGGATTTCTTAGACCTTAGGGATTAGGATTTAGGGTTAAGGGTTTTTTAGGGTTTAGGATCCCTTAGGGTTTTTTTTAAAATATAATTTTAATTACCTTTGAGGGGGTCAGGGGCTTAGCAACACTCCAAGGACTTAACCTTAATAACAAAAATAACAAGATACAAGAAGAGGGACGTAAAACCTTACCTCCAATCTAGAGTGGCTCATAAGTCAAATATCCTACTAAGGCATTTGACTCATCCCCAATACTATGAAATGTAAACCTAGCTTCTAAGGACCTATAAGAGGACTCCTCTTGATAAAAACAAACTAGGACAACATAAATAAGGGAGACTCTCTCCTTACACAAGTAAGAAAAGAAATAAGAACCTAATCCTATTCAAGAGAGCTATACACCAAAGAGCATATCTTTAGAGAAAAGGTTAAGCAAACCAAATAGGTATAGAGGGGTCTATACAATAGTGAACTAAGACAGTATCATGGAGGCTTCTTGATTCTCTTTACCTTTCTTCTCCTAAAATTAATCATTTCAAACTTCTCTAGCAGGTAGCTCCCTCCAATCACTCTAGATAGTTGTTGATGAGTGTAATATTGTTGTATGATGTCAAACTTGTGGCTCCACTTGGCTAGGTAGTCAGCTGTACAGTTAGCTTCTCTGTAAGTATGTTGGAACTGAAAATAGTCAAGCTGGCTGATCAGGTGTTGGAGATCTTTGATGTACTGTTGAATCCTCCATGGAGCTATAGTGTTAGGTTTTAGCCATTTAGTTATCAATTCAGAATCAACTTCAAGAATGATTTTCCTGAATCCATGTTGAATGCAC
>JAGDQO010002556.1:0-30903 GCA_018342035.1 Solanum appendiculatum | reverse complement strand
ATCTGGATCACTTGAGTGACTAATTTTTTAGATTACGAGGGGTCAGGAACGTGTTCCCTTTTTATACTTCAGATATTAGAGGCATCTGAGATCTGCTCTATATTTGCTTGACTAGCCAGCATGTTGATGCCCTTTCTTGTATTCTTTTATTCGTGTTGGCATCCCCGGGTTTACCTTTGCTAGCTGGGCGGCTGACGACCCTTGGAGTTTACTGACTAGATGGGCAGCCCCTCTTTGGTCCTACTGATGCCCCTGAGTTTACTCTTACTAGCTGGGATCGGACTCTACTCGCTAGCTCGGTAGGCCCATTATTAGGTACTTGTGGTTAGAGGTTTGGATGGTCACTTATGGTCCTTCTGCTCACCTTGCATTCATATGAATCTCCTATCACTAGTATACTTATTTGCTGATTGTACCCTCCGGTTTATGGGGACCGGTAGGGTTATGTTTTTTATTTGTACTATCCAGGCATATGGGGTTCCAATTCGGTTATTGTTTGACTATATTCTATTTTCTATAATTGATTATTTGATAGCTGATAGTCTTTGGTTCTAGAAATATGGGTGTGAGTTCTCTTTAACCTACGTAGTTGGTTGTATCTTAGTTTCTTGCGATGAGGCTGTTGGCTTGCATTTCAAGTACGTTCTTGTCTCGGCTTCTTACCCCTTGTATCCTGTTTCTATTCCATATTGCTTATCTACCTTAGTATATCTTGTTTAGTTACTTGAGCTATGCTTTTGTTATTACTTGTTATTTATGCTTGTCTTATCTTTTGATCTCAGTCGGCCAATGCCCACTGAGTATCATTGTTGGTATTCATACTATACTTCTTCTCCCTGTAGATTATAGTTTGAGTTAACATCGTTGATTTGGAGTCGTACGGAGTGGCTTGGAGTTCCAGAGACTAGGATGAGCTCCTGGCGTTCGAAGTTGCCTGTTTTCATTAATTTTTTGCCAGGCTTAGTCCTTATATTGAATTTAGAGACAACCTATACTTAGCTCGTATTCGTAAAATCCTTGTGCTCTTATTTTGGATAAGATGCTCGATTACTGATTGATGTTAGGTCTTGGGATGGTTCCTTGTATTGCATTTCTAGTGATTACCCTTTCTTTGCTTCATTATAAACTTTTTGTTTCTTGTTGTTTACTTCCGCTTGGTAGTCCGTTGCTTGTGGCTTCGGGCTAAGGGTTAGGCTTACCTACTGGTGGAGTGTAGTAGGTGCAATCTTTACCTGAAAAATCGGGTTATGACACATGATATCCAGGATCATTGGCAAACAAGAAGACAAAAACATCTCGAAGAAGGAGATGCACAATTAATGCTACAATATTTCCAATGGCAGCAATTTGAAAATCAAGGTTTCTTTTATGTATCCAAATGGATGTAGAAGGTGATTTAGCTAAATATTTTTGGGTTGATTCTAGATCTAGGATTTCTTATAAGAAGTTCGGAAAAGTAGTTGTTTTTTATCTTACATATGTGACAAATAAATATAGATGTCTTTTGTTCCATTTACTTGAGTAAACAATCATTATCAATCAATTTTATTTGGTCCTGCTCTACTTTGAGATGAAACTCAAGAGACTTTCGAGTGGTTACTTCGTACTTTGAAAGAGGCAATGGTTTGAGTTGCACCTCACACAATAATAATAGATCAAGATTCTACCCTAACAAATGCAGTTGCAGTAGTATTTCCTAACAGTAAACACTATTTCTGGATGTGGCACATAACAAAAAAGATTCAAGAATATCTAAGTCATGTTTATTATAAGTTTGATGATTTTAGTAGGAAGTTTAGTTTGTTTATTCATGGTACAACTACTCCTGAGGAATTTGAAACAACGTGGATAGAAATAATGGAGATGTATAATTTAGGATAAAATAGTTGGTTGTGAAGAATATATGCAATTCGCGAAAAATGGATACCAGCATATGTGCGTACACTCCAAAGTGGTGTTGTATAATAAGACTATTGACACTAGATATGATAAAGTAAGGGAGATGGATTACAAGACAATCAAGGCCTATCTTGAAAACGTTGTATCCTATGGGGGATGAAGCAGCTAAGGAATTTACAAAAAAATATTTGAGATTTTTCAAGAGCTAATTCAACCTAAAATATTTATTTATGAAAAGATTGAGGTTTAGGATGGAATGAAAATATATAAAGTGTATCAAGTTCAAAGACAAAAGACAACATACATTGTTATTTTGGATCTTTCATTGAAAAGAGCCATTTGTTTGTGCCACAAACATGAGTTCATGGGAATTCTATGTAGATATGTACTAATGGTATTTGTAAAAAAAAAAGATTGACTCGCTTCCGATATATTATTTATTAGATCAATGGAGTAGAAATAAAACCAAAGAAAGAGCTAATGATCTTCCAAATGAAACCAAAAATTTGAAATCTTCTACTTTATGATTTAATAATGGTGCATTCTATTGGGCTATCTGAACGAGCTACAAGGTCTGAAATCATGATAAATTAATACATCAAAGATTATTGCAATTGTGTGAAGAACTTGATGAACTTCCTTATGAATCTGAGGAAGATTGGTTATCGGGTGGTCAATATAGTGAGGAATATTGTGAAATAAACTCATAAGAAAAAAAACAAGATACTATTCTGCTTGACCCTCTAGTAGCAACAACTAAAGGGCGTCCAAGATATTTGAGAATGAAAGGTGCTCTAGAAATTACTCAAAACATTAAAAAAATCTCTTCTTAGAAGACGAAAAATGTCACACCCCGAGACTACCCCCTAGGCACAACACTATACTTAGTGTCACAAGTGACCCCAAGCTAACCTTGAATCTGGCATATCACAACCATACTAAAATAATTTTGTGTAAGCGAAAGCTTAACTGAAAGCTGAGTATATCTAAAAGAGCTCAACTAAAATTATAACTGAATTTAATGTGGAATGACCCAAATACTGAATACTGACTTTATATCTGAAATTCTCTAAAACTGATGAGCTACTGGAACAAATCCCCAGCTAACTCTTATAATACTGAAAGAATGATAATAGGTTGACTAAACTAAAAGCATAAAAAAATGTCCTCGAACTATGAGGACTCACCACTGAAGCTAGTGAGTATGGATTAAAAATCGAGCTAAGCGCTGTCTGGATGCTGAGTGCCTGAACCTAGATCATGAATCGCTGTAGCACAAAAGTATGCGTCAGTACTTTGAATGTACTGAGTATGCCGGATATAGATACTAAGATGAACAATATAACTAAATATGAAAATAGGTTATGCTGAATTATAACTTAAAACTGGGCTAAATGTAATGACAAAGTACTAATCATAATGATAACATGCTGATAACATGGTCAATGCAATAAGAGTATGACTGTGGGAACTACTATTAACCGACATAAACCACGTGAGCTAAACGTGGAGTCCGATGTATACGCCCCATCAAGAGGACTCAATAAACCTTGCCAGGGGTATAAAGGCATGACTGTGGCGTGATCACTAAAAAGTTGATGCCCAACTGAGGGCACTTCTAAACCTATGGTGGCACGTACTTCTGGGACTTTGTGGGTACGTTGAACCCTAGTTCAACTCGGTTCTAAGTCTTCTCCAAACTAAATATGTAAAGTTAACAATGTAACTAATATACTGCGTAGCTCAAAATACTGACATACTAGCTGGGAATGCAACATAAATATACTGAAAGATATGGCATTCAAATATTGGAACATGATTTTGTGACTGATCTGTCTAGCAAGTATAATTCATGAAATGCTAATAATTAATACAAGCTAGGGTTCTGAGTTCTATACATGGGATAATGCAAATTTTCAAAGAAAACATTGTATGTAGATCATGGAAGCTATACCAACTCAAATCACAATGAATATCCAAGATTTTGGAACCCCTAGGTCTGAACAAATTATGAGAAACTTGAAGAACTAACTTAATTCTAGGGACCTAATGGGTGAAAGGACCCACTAGTGAAATCCCACATGCCTGGTGACGAAAACTACAGAAAAATCCTTTTGATTAGGGGGCTGAACTTGAAGAAGACCTCTGCTTGTTCTTTGGGAGAAAACTATCTCTTCTTTCTTTTCTTTTCTTTCTAAGTTGGATGATTTTGGAGAATGAGGCTTCGAGGTAGTATATGACTAGGTTATTAGGCTTAGACTGAGTAAAACAACGTAGTTTAGGCATCACACGACGTAGTTTATGTGCCCAACACATAAAGGAAAAGACTAATATGACCCTGCGTTAAAAGTTGATTCCTTCACTTCTAGACACCCTTCACGAGTCGTACAGTGCTTCACGGCCTGTATAGTGGCTCGTGAAGCTTCAGTAGCCTGATAGTTATCCACTAAAATGAGCATAACATTTTACTCCAAATTTCCAAAGGACCAAACTTGGTGGCGTTGGAAAGAGGACTCAAAGAGCTTTAATTTTGATAGGTCATGGGCCACCTAATTCATTTTGTGCTAAATGATATGATCGTTTGAAGTTGGCCCTAAACTCAAAGTTTGGAAAACCCACTTCACGGACTGTGTGGGGCTTTCAGACCATTTAGACGTCCGTGGTCCTTGACCAGTGACTAGGGAAGAAGCCTTTCCTGACTGGGCAACCTCATGACCCCTTTCACAGCCCGTGAACCTAACTACGAGTCGTCTAGGCATCCGTGGTAGGGACACCGTCTATGCCAACTCTAGGAACATGTTCACAGCCCTTTAACGGGCTGTGGTCCCCTTCACGGACCATCTTGTGTGTCGTGAAGGTTCCATGGTCCATTTTTGCATTCGTAAACTTTTCCCAAATTTCCCACTTTAGATCATTTCAAAATCTGAGGTGTTACAATATCTCTCCCTTGCGATCATTCGTCCTCGGATGAAAAATAAGCCAGCTTAATTTTTAGGGAAAGAGCTGCAATCCCTAAAACAAAATACTAGAAACTGAAGTCTAACTGAACTGATTTTCACGAACATGCAATTATGCTGAAATGCATGGATAACTGAGGAAACAAAATACTTTGACTGAATTACACAGGATTAAACTGAGAGGCTGGAGAGGAACTATTACCTCAAGCTGAAAATGAATCGGAGGGAAAAAGATGGGAATATTTTGCCTTCATAGCTGCTTCTGCTTCCTAGGTAGCTCCCTCTACGGACGGATTCCTCCACAAAACCTTTACTGAAGCGACTTCCTTATTTATCAACCTATGAACCTGACGGTCAAGAATCTCAACTAGAACCTCTTCATAGGTGAGGCTATCCTTCATAACCACACTTTCTAAAGGTACTATCGATGTTGGATCTCCCACACACTTTTTCATCAAGGAAATGTGAAAGACTGGATGAACCACTGCCAGTTCTGCTGGCAACTCTAACTTATAAGGCACATTACCAACCCTTTTTAGGATTCTGTAAGGACCTACATATCTGGGACTGAGCTTCCCTTTCTTGCAAAATCTCATCACCCCCTTCATGGGTGATACCTTTAGGATAACCCAATAATCGATTTCAAACTCTAAGTCCCTTCTCCTCACATCTGCATAGGAATTCTAACAACTTTGAGTTGTCTTTAGTCTATCTTTGATGAGCTGAACTTTCCCTATAGCCTCATGAACCGAATCTGGCCCAACAAAGGCTGCTTTACATACTTCGAACAAACTAATCGGAAACCTACATCTACACCCATGTAGTGCCTCATCAGGTGCTATCTGAATACTGGAATGGAAGTTGTTATTATAGGTGAACTCTATGAGAGGTAAGTGATCATCCCAACTACCCTTGAAATCGATCACGCAAGCTCTCAACATGTCCTTTAAGGTCTAAATGGTATGCTCTGCCTGACCATCCATCTGTGGATGAAATCTTCAGCTGAGATTTACCTGAGTACCAAGACTTTATGAAGTGATCTTCAAAAATGAGAGGTAAACTGAGCACCTCTATCTAAATTATAGACAAAGGAACACCATGCAAGCTGACTATTTCGTTGATGTACACTATGGCGTAGTTCTCCACATAAACTGTAGTCTTTACTGCCAAGAAGTGAGCTGACTTAGTGACTCTGTCCACTATCACCCATATGGAGTCATGCTATCTGCGATTACGAGGTAAACCCGTAATGAAATCCATGTTTACCACTTCCTACTTCTACGTAGGAATGCTAATCTCCTGAGTCACACCTCCTAGTTTTTGATGTTCTACCTTAACTTGCTGACAGTTGGGACACTTAGCCACAAAATCTATGATGTCTCTCTTCATGCCATTTCACCAATAGACTTCTCGTAGATCACGGTACATCTTAGTGGCACCCGGATGAATAGAATATCTTGAATTATGGGCTTCTGTAAGGATCTGCTATCTCAACTCACCCACATTAGGAACACATAAGTGACCCTGGTAACGAAGAACACCATCTCCCCCTTCGGAGAAAACCTCAACTCTCTTCTGATGAACTGCACTTTTCAACTGAAGCAATATAGGATCACTATCTTGTTTCTCCTTAACCTCCACTACTAATGAAAATTCTGATTAATTATGCACTATCACACCACCATTTGTTGTGTCCATAAGGCAAACTCCTAAGCGAGCAAGCCGGTGAACATCTCGGTCTAATTCTTTATTCACTTCCTCAAAATGTGCCACACTACCCATGGATAGACTGCTGAGGGCATCAGTAACTACATTGGCCTTACCCGGATGGTAGAGCACATTCATGTAAGAGTCTTTGAGGAATTTGAGCCATCTCCTGTGACGAAGATTCAACTCTTTCTGGGTGAACACATACTGAAGGCTCTTATGATCTGTGAACACATCAACATGAACACCATACAAGTAGTGTCTCTAAATCTTTAGGGCGAACACTATGGCTGCAAGCTCGAGGTCATGAGTCTGGTAGTTCTTCTCATGGACCTTAAGCTGTCAGGAAGCAGAAGATATGACCTTACCTTGCTGCATCAACACACAACCTAGGCCGACCCTGGATAATTCTCAATAAATCACGTACCGCCTGAACCCTCTGGTAGAGTCAAGACCGGAGCTATAGTCAACCTGGTTTTCAATTCTAAGGAGCTTTTCTCACACTCATCCGACCACTGAAACTTAACATATTTCTGAGTCAACTTGGTCAATGGGACAGCTATGGGTTAAAATCCTTCAACAAACCTCTGGTAGTAACCAACCAAACCCAAGAAACTTCTAATATCAGTAAGAGAGGTGGGTTTAGGCCAGTGCTTTACTGCCTCAATTTTATGAGAATCCACTCGGATCCATTCACTGGATACCACATGACATAGGCAAGCGACCAACTGTAACAAAAATTCACATTTGCTGAACTTCACAAATAGCTAGCCATATTTGAGGGTTTGCAGAACTACTCTCAGATGAGTCGCATGCTCTTCCTTATTTCAAGAATAACGAGGATATCATCAATAAAAATGATTACGAACAAGTCCAAATACTTCTTGAACACCTTGTTCATTAAGTCCATGAAATCTGAAGGAGCATTTGCTAGTCCAAAAGACATACCTACAAATTCATAGTGACCATACCGAGTCCTGAAGGCTGTCTTCGACATATCACTATGTCGGACTCTGAGACGATGATAGCTGGATCTGAGGTCTATCTTAGAAAACCAACTAGTACCCTTAAGCTGGTTAACCAAGTCATCAATCCTTGGGATGGGATATTTATTCTTGATTGTGACTTTGTTCAGCTAACGATACCCAATGCACATCTTGAGAGAACCGTCTTTCTTAAACATGAACAACACTGGAGCACCCCGTGGAGAGATGCTGGGTCTAATGAATTCCTTATTTAGAAGGTCTTTCAACTTATCTATGAATTCCTTAAGCTCAGCTGGAGCAATTCTGTAAGGAGGAATCGAAATAACTTGGGTATCTGGAAGGAGATCTATTCCGAAGTTGATTTCCCTTAAGGGAGGAACTCCGGGAAGATCCTCTAGAAACACTTCGGGAAACTCATTCACCACCGAAACTTACTCAAGATTTGGGGTTCCGGAGTTTGAGTCGTTAACCCAAAACAGATGATAAATATACCCTTTGGAAATCATTTTCTTGGACTTAAGGTAAGAGATAAATTGACCTATGGGCACTAAGTTACTACCCTTCCACTCTAAGACTGGCTCGTTTGGAAGTTGAAACCAAATGATCATGGTTCTACAATCGAATGAGGCATAACAGGAATGTACCCAATTCATGCCTACAAAGATATCAAAGTCTATCATTTTTAACTCTGCAAGGTCTATTGTGGTGACTTTCTGGGAAACTGTAACAGAGCAATTTATGTATAGCCGTCTAGCTATAACTTGGTCACCATCTGGAGTATAGACTAAGAAGCGCTCTGGGAGAGTTTCTGGACTGACATTTAAGTGTACTGCAATATAAGGAGTAACAAACGAAATTGTAGCCCATGGATCTAACAATGCATAAACATCTAAACTGAAGACTTGTAATGTACCAGTGACAACATCAGGAGAATCTTCCTAGTCCTGGCGAGCCTGAATGGCATCAACCTGTTCTGGTGCTGACCACCACCTGTAAAAAACGAGGCACCCTGCTGAGTGAGGCGACCCGCTGGCGCTGCTGAAGTTGTACACTGAGCCATGTTACCTCCTTGTCCTTTCCTGGTAGAAAGGCACTCCATCAAAACTGACCGCACCGATAACATCCCTCTCTTCCTGTAAGACACTCGCCTGGATGGTTCTTACCACACTTTGGGCAAAATGGAAAAGTTTGATTACCTGAAGCACTCCCGTGAAACTTAGTGCCTGATGCCAATCCTTTCTGATCCTGTCGAAACCTGGGGGACGGAGCAATAGCTTATGAAGGTGCCGGGGCTATAGACCTCTGATGAAACTATGAGCGACTCCCACCGCCCGACCTCTGCCGAGAATATTTATAGTTGCCTGTTCTAGCCTTTTTGTTATCCTTAGCCATATCCTTGAGCTTATCTCCCTCAACCTGCTGAGCGTGGATCATTAGTCTTGGGATATCCATATCCCATAATAACATAGCATTCTTGCACTCGGTCTTTAAGAGATCGGATACTACAAACAAGAACTTGTTTATTTGTGCCCTCGGATCTGCCACCATATGTGGAGCATACTTTGAGAGCTGAGTGAACTTAAGCCCGTATACCAGGACTAACATCGACCCCTACCTCAAGTTAATAAATTCCTTGGCCTTAGCCTCCCTCAATTCTCTCGGGAAGAACCTATCCAAAAAAGCTCCAGTAAAACAGTCCCATGTCATCGGAGCTACATTCGCACCCCTATTTTCTTTCCACTAAGTGAACAAGATATGAGCCAGATCCTTTAGTTGATAGGATGCTAGTTCAACACTATCAGTACCAGTCACTTACATTACCTCAAGAATCTTCTTGATCTCATCAATGAAATTCTGTGGGTCCTCACCAACCTTCGACCCTAGAATCTCTGGCAGATTCATACGAACAAAGTCTCGAACCCTGGCTGTAGCTGATTCACTTGTGTGGCTTGCAGGAACTGGGGCCTACTGATTGTATTGGCTGGCTATGGTCTGAGAAAACATCTGAATCACAGTACGGAACTCTGCATTCATAACCTCATTGTTCGGGACTTGAGGAACTACGTTAGCATTCCATGCATTACCCTTTCATGCGTTAGCTCTACGAGGAGGCATGATCTGAAATGCAAAACGATGGATTAGAAAAGAGAAGTTGAATCACAATACAACGCACGATAAAGATGGCAAAGGAAGTGATGTTTTTTTAGAACACTTCGTAGCCTCTCCCTCATAGATGTGGCGCACTTCACACCTGTGAAAGAGACTCTACTTAGTGCAGCTTTCAGACAACCTAGTACTCTTAAACCAGTGGCTCTGATATAAAGTTTATCACGCCCTGAGACTATCCCCTAGGTGCAACACAGTGCTTAGTGTCACTAGTGACCCCAAGCTAACCCTGAATCTTGCATATCACAAGCATACTAAAATAATTTTACGTAAGCGGAAGCATAACTGAAAGCTTAGTAAATCTAAAAGAGTTCAACAAAAATTACAACTGAGTTCAATGTTGAACGACCCAAATACTGAATACTGACTCTATGTCTGAAAACCTCTAAAACTGATGAGTTGTTGGGAAGAGTCCCCAACTAACTCTAATAATACTGAGAGACCGATAATAGGTTGACAAAACTAAAAGCATAAAGAATTGTCCTCGAACTATGAGGACTAACCAGTGAAGCTGCTGAGTACGGACTGGAAATCGATCTGAGCGTGGTCTGGATGCTGAGCGCCTGAACCTACATCATGAAACAACGTAGCGCAAAAGTATGCGTCAGTACTTTGAATGTACTGAGCATACATGATATAGATACTAAGCTGAAGAATATAACTAAATACGAAAATAGGTTGTACTGAATTATAACTTAAAACTAGGCTAGATGTAATGACCAAGTACAAATCATGAAGATAACACGCTGATAACATGGTAAATGCAATAAGAGTATGATTGTGGGATCTACTATTAATAGACATAAACCACGTAAGCTGAACGTTGAGTCCATTGTATACGCCCCATCAAGAGGACCCAATATACCTTGTCAGGAGTATAAAAGCATGACTGTGGCGTGATCAGTAAAAAGCTGATGCCCAAAAGTGTGGACTTCTGAACCTACGTGGCACGTAGTTTTGGGACTTTGAGGGTACGTTGAACCCTAGTTCAACTCGATGCTAAGTCTACTGAAAACTGCATATGTAAAGCTAACAACGCAACTGATATACTGGGTAGCTAAAAATACTCACATGCTATATGAGAGTGCAACATAAATACACTGAAAGATATAGCATTCAGATACTGGAGCATGATTTTCTGATTGCTCTGTCTAGCAAGTATAATTCATGAAATGCTGATAATTAATACAATCTAGTGTTCTGAGTTCTATAATTGGGATTATGCAAATTTTCTAAGAAAACACAGTATTTAGACATGTAAGCTATAGCAGCTAAAATAACAATGAAAATCCAAGATAAAGGAAATCCTAGGTCTGAACAATTTATGAGAAACATGAAGAATTGACTGAATTCTAGGGACCTAATGGGTGAAAGGAACCCACTAGTGAAATTCCAAATACCTGGTGACAAAAACTACGGAGAAATCCTTTTGATTTTGGGGCTGAACTTGAAGAACACCTTTGCTTGTTCGTGGGAGAAAACTGTCGCTTCTTTCTTCTCTTTTCTTTCTAAGATGGATGATTTTGGAGAATGAGGGTTCTAGGTAGTTTTTGACTAGGTTATTAGGATTAGACTGAGTAAATCGACGTAGTTTAGGCATCAAATGATTTAGTTTAAGTGCTCAAAGGATAGGGAAAAAGACCAATTTGACCCTGACTTAAAAGTTGACGCCTTCACTTCAAGACATCCTTCATGAGTCGTACAGTGCTTCATGGCCCGTACAGTGGCTCGTGAGGTTCAGTAACCTGATAGTGTTCCACTAAAACAAGCATAACCTTTTTTCAAAACATCAAAAAGAGCAAACTCGGTGGCATTGAAAGAGAACTCAAAGACCTTTAATTTGATAGGTCATGGGCCACCTAATTAATTGTTATCTAGAAGATATGATTTGTTGAAGTTGACCCTAAACTCTAAGTTTGACAAACCTCTTTCACGGACGACTTCACAGACCGTGTGGGGCTTCGTGGACCGCTTAGACGTCAGTGGTCCTTGCATGGTGACTAGCAGAGAAGCCCTTCCTGAGTGGGAGACCTCACAACCCCTTTCATGGCCTGTGAACCTCACCACGAGCAATCTAGGCATCCGTGGGAAGGACACCATCCAGGCCAACTCTTGGAACATGTTCACGAGCCCTTTAACGGGCCGTGGTCCCCTTCACGGACCGTCTTGTGTGTCGTCAAGGGTCCATGGTCCATTTTTGGGTTCGTGGACTTTTCCCAAATTTCCCTATATAACCCATTTCAAAATCTGAGGTGTTACAATATCTCCCCCTCGGGATCATTTGTCCCAGAATGAAAGCTAAGCATGCTAAATTTGGAGGGAAAAAGTTGCAATCCCTACCAACAGAATACTATAAACTCATGTCTAACTGAATTGAGTTTAACAAACATGCAATTATGCTAAAATAGATGGATAACTAGGGAAACAGAATACTGAGACTGAATTACACAAGATTAAACTAAGAGCCTGGGGAGGAACTATAACCTAAAGCTTAAACTGAATCAGAGGGGAAAAGATGGGGATTCTTTGCCTTCATAGCTGCTTCTGCTTCCCAAGTAGCTCCCTCTACTGACTAATTCCTCCACAAAACCTATACTGAAGCGACTTCCTTATTTCTCAACCTACGAACCTGACGGTCAAGAATCTCAACTGGAATCTCCTCCTAGATGAGGCTATCCTTCACAACCACATTTTCTAAAGGTACTATCGATGTCAGATCGCCTACACAATTTTTCCACAAGGAAATGTGAAATACTGGATGAAGCGCTGCTAGTTCTGTTGGCCACTCTATCTCATAAGCCCCATTACCAACCCTTTTCAGGATTCTGTAAGGACCTACATATCTTGGATTTAGCTTCCCTTTCTTGCAAAATCAAATCACTCCTTTCATGGGTGACACCTTTAGGAAAACCCAATCATCAATTTCAAACTTTAAGTCCTTTCTCCTCACATCTGCATAGGAGTTCTGACGACTCTGAGTTGTCTTTAGTCTATCTCTGATGAGCTGAACTTTCTCCATAGCCTCATGAACCTAATCTGGCCCAACCAAGGCTGGTTCACCTACATCGAACTAACCAACTGGAAACCTGCATCTACGCCCATGCAGTGCCTCATAAGGGGCTATCTGAATACTTGAATGGAAACTGTTATTATAGGCGAACTCTATGAGAGGTAAGTGATCATCCAAACTACCTTGAAATCGATCACGCAAGCTCTCAACATGTCCTCTAAGATCTGAATGGTACACTCTGCCTGACCATCCATCTCCGGATGAAATGTTTTACTGGGATTTACCTTAGTACCAAGACATTTCTATAATGATCTCCAGAAATTAAAGGTAAAATGAGGACCTCTATCTGAAATAATAGACAATGGAACACCATGCAACCTCACTATTTCGTTGATGTACAGTCTGGCGTAGTTCTCTGCATAATCTGTAGTCTTAACTGCCAAGAAGTGAGCTAACTTAGTGACTCTGTCCACTATCACCCATATGGAGTCATGCCGTCTGCGAGTACAAGGTAAACCCGTAATGAAATCCATGTTTACCACTTCTCACTTCCAACTAGGAATGCTAATCTCTTGAGTCACACATCCTGGTTTTTGATGTTCTACCTTAACTTGCTGACAGTTGGGACACTTAGCCACAAAATCTGCGATGTCTCTCTTCCTGCCGTTCCACCAATAGACTTCATATAGATCACGGTACATCTTAGTGGCACCCGAATGAATAGAATTTCTTGATTTAGGGGCTTCTGTAAGGATCTATTGTCTCAACTCACCCATATTATGAACACATAACCAACCCTGGTAACGAAGTACACCATCTCCCCCTTGGGAGAAAACCTCAACTCTCTGCTGATCAACTGCTTCATTCAACTGAAGAAATATAGGATCACTATCTTGTTTCTCCTTAACCTCCGCTACCAAGGAATATTCTGATCCATTATGCACTATGACACCACCATCTGTCGTGTCCATAAGGCAAACTCTTAAGCGAGCAAGCCAGTGAACATCTCGGGCTAATTTTTTCTTCTCTTCCTTAAAATGTGCCACAGTACCCATGGATAGTCTGCCGAGGGCATCAGCCACTACATTGGCCTTACCTGAATGGTAGAGCATATTCATGTCATAGTCATTGAGGAATTTGAGCCATCTGCTATGATGAAGATTCAACTCTTTCTAGGTGAACATATACTGAAGGATCTTATGATCTGTGAACACATCAGCATGAACACCATAGAAGTAGTTTCTCAAAATTTTTAGGGAGAACACTATGGCTGCAAGCTCGAGGTCATGAGTCGGGTAGTTCTTCTCATGGACCATAAGCTGTCTGGAAGCATAAGGTATGACCTTACCTTGCTGCATCATCACACATCCTAGGCCGACCTTTGATGCGTCGTAATAAATCACATAACTGTCTGAACTATCTAGTAGAGTCAACACCGGAGTTGTAGTCAACCTGGTTTTCAATTCTAAGAAGCTTTTCTCACACTTATCCAACAACTAAAACTTGACATTTTTCTAAGTAAACTTGGTCAATGGTGCAACCATGGATGAAAATCCTTCAACAAACCTACGGTAGTAACCGGCCAAACCAAATTAACTTCTAATATCAGTGGGAGAGGTTTGTTTGGGCTAGTGCTTTACTACCTCAATTTTCTGAGAATCCACTCGGATCCCTTCGTTGGATACCACCTGACCAAGGAAAGCAACCGACTGTAATCAGAATTAACATTTGTTGAACATCACGAATAACTGGCGATCTTTGAGGGTTTGCTGAACTACTCTCTGATTAGTAGCATGCTCTTCCTCATTCCGAGAATAAACGTGGATATCATCAATAAAGATAATTACGAACAAGTCCAAATACTGCTTGAACACCCTGTTCATTAATTCCATGAAAGCTGCAGGAGCATTTGTTAGTCCAAAAGACATAACTACAAATTCATAGTGACAATACCGAGTCCTGAAGGTTTTCTTCGAGATATCACTATCTTGGACTCTGAACTGATGATAGCCGAATCTGAGGTCTCTCTTAGATAAGCAACTTTCACCCTGAAGCTGGTCGAACAAGTAATCAATCCTTGGGATGGGATATTTATTCTTGATTGTGACTTTGTTCAACTGACGATAGTCAGTGCACATCGTGAGAGAACTGTCTTTCTTACGCACGAAGAACATTGGAGCACCCCATGGAGAGATGCTGGGTCTAATGAAGGCCTTATCTAGAAGGTTTTTCAACTTTTTTTTCAATTCCTTCAGCTCAGCTGGAGACATTCTGTATGGAGGAATCGAAATATTTTGGGTATCTGGAAGGAGATCTATTGCGAAGTCAATTTCTCTTTCGGGAGGAACTCTTGGAAGATCCCCTCAAAACACTTCTGGAAACTCATTCACCATAGGGACTGACTCAAGAGTTGGGGTTCTGGAGTTTGAGTCCTTAACCCGAACAAGATGATAAATATACCCTTTGGAAATCATTTTCCTGGCTTAAAGTGAGAGATAAATTGACCTACAGGCACTGAGTTACTATTCTTCCACTCTAAGACTGGCTCGTTTGGAAATTGAAACCGAATGATCCTGGTTCTACAATCGACTGAGGCATAACATGAATGTAACCAATCCATGCCTAGAATGATATCAAAGTCTATCATTTCTAACTCTACAGGGTCTACTGAGGTGACTTTCTGGGAACTGTAACAGGGTAATTTTTGTATACCCGTCTAGTTATAACTAGAGTAGAGACTGAGAAAGGCTCCAGGAGAGTTTCTGGGCAGACACCGAAGTGTACTACTATATAAGGAGTAATAAACGACAGTGTAGCCCCTGGATCTAATAATACTTAAACATCTAAACTGAAGACTTGTAACGTACCAGTGACTACATTAGGAGAATCTTCCTTGTCCTGGCGAGCTTGAAGGGCAAACAGTTTGTGATGGTGCTAACCACCACTAGTACAAGACGAGGCACCCTGCTGAGTGGGGCGACCCGCTGGCACTACACAAGTTGTAGATTGAGCCCTGTTACCTCCTTGTCCTTGCCTGGCAGTAGGGCACACCTTCAACCTATGACCAAACTGACCACACCCAAAACATCCCTCTCTGCCAGCAAGACACTCGCACGGATGGTTCTTACCACACTTTGGCCCACATGGAAATGTCTGGTGACTTGAAGCACTCCCGTGAGACTTAGTGCCTGATGCCCTACCTTTCTGATCCTGTCAAAACTTGGGGGACGGAGCGCTAGCTGATGAAGGTGCTGGGGCGCTAGACCTCTTCTGAAACTATGAGCAACCTCCACCACCCGACCTTTGCTGAGAATATTAATAGTTCCCTGTTCTATCCTTTTTGTAATCCTTAGCCATTTCCTTGAGCTTATCTCCCTCAACCTACTAAGAGTGGGTCATTAGTCTTGAGATATTCATATCCCCTAATAACATAGCATTCCTGCAATCGTTCTTTACCAGATCAAATACTCCAAACAAGAACTTATTAATTTGTGCCTTCGGATCTGCTACCATATGTGGAGCATACCTAGAGAGCTGAGTGAGCTTTAACTCGTATTCCATGACTCATATCGACCCCTACCTCAAGTTCATAAATTCCTGGGCCATAGGCTCCCTCAATTCTCTCGGGAAGAACCTGTCCAGAAAAGCTCCAGCAAAACAGTCTTATGTCATCGGAGCTGCATTCGCACCCCTATTTTATTTCCACTGCGTGAACCAGATATGAGCCACATCCTTGAGTTGATAGGATGCTATTTCAACACAATCAGTACCAGTTGCTTGCATTACCTCAAGAATCTTCTTGATGTCATCAATGAAATTCTTTTGGTCCTCTGCAACCTTCGACCTTAGAAACTCTGGCGGATTCATACGAACAACGTCTTGAAGCCTAGCTGCATGTGATCCACCAGTGTGGTTTGTAGGAACTGGGCCAGCTGATTGTTCTTGTTTGCTATGGTCGGAGCCAACATCAGAATCGCAGTACGGAATTCTGCATTAGCATGATCTGAAATGCATAACAATGGATTTGAAGGGAGATGTTGAATAACAATACAATGCACGATAAATTTAGCAAAGGAAGTGAAGTTTTTCTTAGAACACTTCGTAGCCTCTCCCTTATAGATGTGGCGCGCTTCAAACCCATGAAAGAGACTCTACTTAGTGCGGCTTTCAAACACCCTAGGGCTCTTAAAAAATTGAGGAGATAAAATATAATGTACATGTATAATAAACATGCGATATACACAATGAATAAAATAAAACAATAATATAAGAATCGGCCGAAGGTTTGCCATTAGTCAATAATATATACGACAATGAATCAAAAATATTAATTGAATTCCATTGGAGTAGCTTCCTTGAAAAGCAACTCCGGATAACTGTAAATACACTTAGTAAAAGTGTTACTAACAAAGGAATATTAATAAAAATAAATGAATCAAATAATAACCTAATGAATAAAAATCAGTCTTATTAATATGGAAGACCTTGGAAGTCGACGGTAACTTCTTCATCGGCCAATTTTTTAACATTAATAATAAAATAAAATAAAAGGGTAAAGTAAGCAACAATATATATAACACTAATTGAACAATGAGCAAACAAAAAATCTATCAATATCAAGAGAAAAAACTTAACTAAAGAGAAATGCATAAACAATAAAAATTAATCATATTTAAGGCGATATGAAAGTCCACTAAAACAAATTTAAACAATTATCCACACAAGACCAAATGCTATACAAAAGTATTAATAGTCCTATAACCACATTTAAAAAAAACATATCCATTCATGAATGTTATGCAATATCACGAAATCAAAATGCATAAAAATCAACCCATAAAGAAATGTAATACTCCTATCAACACTAAAGGAAAAGAAAAATAAATAAATATAATTGAACAAGACCCAGAAACGAATACTACCATGCCTGAAACATCGAAATGACAACTCAAACGACTTAATGAATACGCATTAGATCCAAAAGCTAAAAGTAGAAATAACAGTAACAATGTTGGAGTTAAAACCTCTAAGAAACAATAAAACTCTTGATTTTGTTGCTTTGTTGTTTTGAACAGATGAGCTCGTTGCTCACTATTAATGGCTGCCTGAAGGAGCTCATGCGTGGAGCTGGTTGGACACTTGGGATTTTTCCAAAACTTTGAACTGCCGGTGACCTGCAAAAATAGAAAAGAAATCGTGAAGGGGGAAGAGGAAGGGGAAAACGAGTGGTGTTTTTTGTTCGTTTGTGGTGGTTGTTGTAGGTGGTGGTGATGGACTGAGTTTGGTGGTGGTCACTAGTGAATTTGGGGTCATTTTTGTGGTGGTTTCCGGTTGTTGTTCGCTGGCAGAAAGAAGAGAAAGGGAAGGGTGAGAAGCGATGGTGGTTCACTGGTTAGAGAAGAAGGAAAATACAGGAGGAGAGTTGCCCGAAAAAAGAGGAAAAATAGAACGATGGAGTCTTTTGGGTGGTGGAATGGCTGGATTCCGGCGAAACTCCGGTGAGCTTGTCATCGGAAAATTATGAACACTAAAAGAACTTATTAAACACTAAAAAATCCTAAAATTACCCCTAAAATCTTATCTTCCACCCCTAACTTAATAACCAAGCTATTGCTTAAATAGAAAATAAAAAATCACCTATAGTACAATACCATTATCTTTAAAATGTGAGCCAAAACCACCTATTAATAAAATATCAGTGTATGAAATCTTATCCAGTGAATAAAATATCTGTGTATGCAAATCTTATCCATATTTAAATGAATTTCTAAACTGTGCTAAAACACAATCAAAATGAATATTAATAAAAGTAACAAATAAATGTTAGGCCAAAATTGAATGTCAACAACTGTCCCTTTCGTTGAATATGATTAATGAAAGAAATCACGGAAAAAGAAAATTGGCAAATCCAATTTTGGCCAAACATATGACCTTCATATAAAAGTATGGTTTGAATGCACTGGAAGTTGCTCCTCGACTTGCTTCCAAAAGGTTCCACGTTGTGTTGCATCCTTGTTGACGTAGTTGATGTACCGTGAATTTACGATACTTTTGATGCATTAAATATTGAATTTTTCATGTTACTTAAGTGGTTTGTTATTAGATTTAATAGTTTTTGTGTTAAAATTGCAGGAAATAGCCTTTTGGAGCAGTTGAGAAGATTGATGCAGTAGTAGTAAGATTTTGGTAATGTACGAGACAGACTACTGATCGTCAGTTGATTGAGGAGTCGTCATTTGGGGTCATAGGTTAAGGAGCCTGAAGAATAGGCTAAGTATGGAATGATGGACCAAGATGACGAGACGTAGATCCTGCTATGAACCGTAGATGCTCAACTGTAGAAAAGTTTAGAGAGGGTCACCTGCAGAACTTGAATAACAGAATAACAGGACGGGTCATACATTGAATGAAGAATCGAAGATCATGCCCGTAGAAAGAAGCCCTAAAAAATTATTCTAACCGCTGAATGATGGTTGGGACCTACGGGTCGTAGGTATGTGTACGAGCCGTAGGTTACCAACCGTAGATGACTTAGCCCAAGCCGAATTTTCCCAGATTTCCTTTTCCTAGTCTTATTAGGATTTGTTTTCTATATATACCTTATGTAAATTCTATTTTTATGTTGTTGACTAGTTTTTTGAATATTACCTTTTGGCTTATGGAATTACTTTTCATCTTTTGAGGAAATTTTTTCTTGAATGTTGATTTATGCAATTTGCTTTTGATTTTCAATTAAAGATTGTGGAATTCAACTATAATCCTTATTAGTTCATGATTTATTCAAACCCTAATATGAATTGTGAACAAACAAGCATGAGTAACTAAATCCACAACTAGGGTTGTGGGAACCATGAGTAATTAACAAAAGTAAAACTAATAATGTTGTAATTCTTGATAGTGTTTATGCATGTTTTTGTTAATCTCTTCGCTTAGAATGCTTTTTAATGGGGGCCCACGTTAGAACTCACCTCGTTCCTACTAGCCGGACCAGGTAGTAATGAATGAGAAAGAGATTACACAACAAAGATTTAGCATTGAGTAGTCTCCTATCTAATAACCCAACCTAGATATAGTTTGGGGTTAATCTAGGTCAAAGGTAAGGGTTAGTAAATCGACACACGTAGACGGACCAATATGCGTACTGAAATTCCCTATTTAGTAGACCAATCACTTAGGGATACATAACTTACTGATCATGCATGCTAGACATTAGAAAGAATTACCACTTTTAGGTATACTGAGTAAAGAGTTTATGGGGAACACATAAACCCTAGTTTCATTCTTATATTGATATCTCAAACTGCATAATTTCTGCTATTTGTTTATTTGTTTTAATTATTCTCCACTAGTTTTAATTCTAGTTTATCTAAGTCCCCCCTTTCTTTTAGAGATAATTAGGCTAAACGTACAACTAATCCTAATTATCCTAAGTCTGAACCATACTCCTCGTGGGATCGACCCTAATCCTTGTTAGGTTCTTCATTTGACAGCGACCTCTTATACTTCCTCAGGGAGGTGTAATTTGGGCGATATCAAATTTTGGTGCCGCTGCCGGGGAATAAGACTTTTAGATTAAACTAATTTTACTAGTGCACTTTAGTCAATTATTTTGGGATTTACTATTTATTATTGTTTTTGATTTTCTACAGCTCATAGTTCCAATGTATGCTAAATACATGCAGTCAAGGCATTCCCCTGACTCCTTACAATCCTGAGCTAAGAAGAACTCTGCGAAGAATGGCTACAACAGGGCAACAACATAGGCAAGAAAATGCTCCTAACGGCAAGGAGCGACAAGAGGTCCCTGGAGTTCAACTTCCGGGAATTGTACAGGTCCCTAGAAACCGACAAGCGGTTCAAGTACAACAGCAGCCTGCACCTGATGTTCGCTGCAACTTTGAAGTGGATCATAATAATACAGGATCAACTGGCACTATAGTTGTAAGTCCACTACCACCTGGATTCACATTTGTGATCACAAGCAGTCTGATGCAGATGTTGACCGCTCGGGGACTATTTACTGGTTTACCATCGAAAGATCCTCATGCTCACTTGACCAAGGTGACCAGCATTTGTAAAAGCAGTGTGGGGAATCCAAATCTTGATATGAACGTGGTTGGTCTACGAGTATTCCCACTGTCTCTAACTAGAGAAGCTACTGTGTGGTTGAATGAGCTCTCGTACAATTCCATATACATATGGGATAAGTTACATAATGTTTTCATTGAGAAATATTGCCCATTGTCAAGAAAGTTGAATCTCAAGAAAAAACTAAATAACTTCAGGGCTCTTCCTGTAGAGTCCATCAGCTGTGCTTGGGATAGATTTACAGGCTACATGAGAGCCGTACCAAACCACCGCATCGATGAGGAGTCACACAAAGAATACTTCTACCGTAGAACGGATGATAATGGTAAGATGGTGCTTGGTACTATTGCAGGTTGATCTTATGGATCAATAACCTTCCTCGAGATTACGGAGAAGCTCAAGAAGATATCGAAGAACAACAAAGCTTGGAACACTAGAGCGTCATCTACGACAAAGAGTACCTTCGCAATACAAGCCGCTAAAAATTCATCTATTGACGAGTTCCGTGAAGAGTTGGCGCAACTAAGAACTGAATTAGGTTTGGTACTCAAGCATGCAAGTGGATACACAGAGAAGGTCCAGGATGTCCAATATCAACATCAAGTTCCGCAAAATGATTGTTACACATATGAGGAGGATGCAAATCTAGTGAATGAGCAAACGGGGGGTTTCCGGACCAATGCCCAAGGATCAAATCTGGAAAATTGGCGCCAAGGTCAAGGAAGTCAAGGTCGGAACTATGTCAACTACAATCGGGAAGGACCATATAACCGCGAAGGGGACTACAACCGGAGCAACAATTTCAACTAAAGCGGTCACTACAACACAAATTATAGGAGCGGTGCATACATCCCACCAGGTAATCGAGAAGGCGGATCAAGTCTAAATCGCATTGAAGTTATGATGAGCAAGATGATGAAGCGATTTGATTCTACGAACGAGAATGTGAAGGAAATGCAAAATGATCTCTCAGGCATCGGTCAAAAAGTGGAATCACATGCAGTGGCAATTCAGCAAATAGAGTGACAATTGAACCAATTGTTGATAAATGCAAATCGGCGTCAACAAGGAACACTTCCCAGTCAAACCCAGTGCAAAATCCCAAGAATTATGGACAATGCATGGTGGTGACGACTAGAAGTGGGGTGCAAACCATTGATTCTCCTATGCAAACTGAAGTGGAAAATGTGAAGGCGTCTGATGAGGATGAAAAAGATGTAGCAGAACTACCCAAGGGTCAAAACAAGGTAGAGGCAGAAGTCACACAAAAAGTCATCCCTATGCCACGACCTCCACCTCCCTTTCCACAACGGTTAGTAAAGAAGACGGAGGAAGGGAAGTATAAGAAATTCATATCTATGCTTAAGCAGTTATCTATTAACGTTCTTTTAATTGAAGCATTACAGTAGATGCCGGGATATGTGAAATTCATGAAAGACTTGGTGACCAAGAAGAGATCTGCAAGCTTAGATGAAGATGACAAGTTGCAACATTGTAGCGCCATTGCAACAAGGTCAATGGTACAAAAGAAGGAAAATCCTGGAGCATTTACCATTACATGTACTATCGGCGTGAGGCACTTTGCAAAGGCACTTTGAGACTTAGGTGCGAGCATAGACCTGATGCCACTGCCCATGTTCAAGAAATTGGGCTTAGGAGCCCCGAAGCAAACTCTAAAGAGGCTACTGATGGCCGACCATATGTTAAAGAAACCAGTACGAGTACTACAAGATGTCTTGGTAAAAGTGGAGGCATTCATCTTTTCGGTGGACTTTGTGATTCTGGATTGTGAAGTGGATTTTGAAGTTCCCATAATCCTGGGCAGACCGTTTCTTGCCACAGGGCACACTTTGGTAGATCTGGAAAAAAGGGCATATGAAGATTCGCTTAAACAATGAGGAAGTGACCTTCAACATCTGCAAAACAATGAAGAAGCATAGCAACATCAAGGCAACATCAGTGGTGAACCGTGCGGATGAGCCCAACCTAGAGGTGCCTATCGAGGAGAGGCCACGAGTGGAAGCGCTTGCGGCTGTGATCATGAACTTCCATGGCGATGGAATCCCTTAATATGATGCAGTGGTGGCTGAACTAAATGGGGGTGTTACACATCGTGGTCAACAAAAGCTGAACTTTGACTTACTTAATTGAGAAACTCCACCTACAAGACCATCAATTAATGAACCCCCAGAGTTGGAATTGAAAGCTCTTCCAACCCACTTGAGGTATGTATTCTTGGGCCAGAACAACACATTCCCTGTGATTATTGCTGCTAACCTTAATGCAGGACAAGTGGAAGCTCTAGTTGCGATGCTAAAGCGGTACAAATGGGCGATCAGATGGACGATTGTGGACATAATTGGTATCCCGCCAGGGATTTGCTCACAAAAAATTCAACGCATGCCGGATTGCATTCCAAGTGTGGAGCATCAGAGGAGGTTGAACCCACCTATGCAAGAGGTGGTAAAGAAAGAAATCATCAAATGGTTGGACGCTGGTGTGATATACCATATAGCTCATAGTAAATAGGTGTGCCCGGTCAATTGCGTGCCTAAAAAGGGAGGTATCACTATTGTTCCAAATGCTAAAAATGAGCTTGTTCCTATGAGGCCCGTCACAGGCTGGAGAGTTTGCATGGACTATCGCAAGCTCAATGTATGCATCGAAAAGACAACTTTCGTATGCCATTCATAGACCAAATGCTAGATCATCTTGCTGGGAAAGGGTGGTACTACTTTTTGGATGGATACTCAGGGTATAATAATAAGATCTCTATAGCCCCTGAAGATTAAGAAAAGACTACATTCACATGTCCTTATGGTATATTCGCTTTCAAGAGGATGCCATTTGGACTCTACAATGCACCGGCGACGTTTCAGTGTTGCATGATGTCTATCTTCTTAGACATGGTGGAGGACACCATTGAGGTATTTATGGATGATTTTTCTATTGTTGGTAACTCTTTCGATGATTGTTTGTTGAATTTAGGTGAAGTGTTGCATCGATGCAAGGAATGCAACATTGTGCTGAACTGGGAGAAATGTCACTTCATGGTGAAAGAAGGCATAGTGTTGGGCCATAGAATCTCCCAGAAAGGCAGTGAAGTGGATAGGGCCAAAGTCGAGGTGATTGCAAAATTATCCCCGCCAATCTCGGTGAAGGGCATTAGAAATTTTCTAGGACATGCAGGTTTCTATCGAAGATTCATAAAGGACTTCTCAAAAATTGCACATCCTTTGTGCAAATTGTTTGAAAAGGATACGAAGTTCGAATTTGATGAAGCATGTTTGAGAGCATTTGAAGCACTTAAAGAGAATTTATCTTCTGCACCTATCATCATTTCACAAGATTAGGAGAAACTGTTCGAGGTTATGTGTGATGCAAGCGGAGTAGCACTGTGCGTAGTTTTGGGACTATGGCACGAGAATATACTTCATCCTATATATTATGTGAGCAAAGCATTGAATGCTGCCCAGAAGACCTACACGATTACTGAAAAAGAATGGCTTGCAGTCGTCTTCGCTTTTGAGAAGTCTAGATCCTATTTGTTGGGCATCAAGGTGAATGTGCATACTGACTATTCTGCATTGCGGTACCTTATGGCGAAGAAGGATGGTAAGCAAAGGCTGATCCGGTGGGTTCTGTTGCAACAAGAGTTTGATTTCGAAGTCCGAGATAGGAAGTGAACCGAGAACCAAGTGGCTGATCATCTATCTAGATTAGAAGATGAAGCTATGAAGAAGTTAGCAGATGGACTAGAGATTAATAATGCTTTCCCAGATGAACAGGTATTAGCTGCTTCTTTTGATCTTATTCCATGGTTTGCAGATTTTGCCAATGACTTGGCTAGCGACGTGGTGCCCTCGGACCTGTCATTCCATCAAGAAAAAAAGTTCATGTCTGTTGTGAAGAAGTTTTTCTAGGAAGAGCCTTATTTGTTCCATATCTGTGTTGATGGGATTATTCATCGCTTTTTGCCCGAGGTAGAGATGATGAGTATATTAGAAACTTGCCATTCATCCCTTGTGGGTGCTCATCATAGTTGCATCCGGACTGCTCACAAGATCTTGCAGTGTGGGTATTACTAGCCTACAATTCACTAAGGTGCCCATGATTTCGCCAAGGCATGTGATCGATGCCAAAGGGAAGGATGTGAGATCTTCCTACTCACCCACGTTTGCTAAGGCTTGGAACCTTCACCTCCGCGTTCGCCGAGAGTTGGAGATTAGATTTTTCTGATCCTTAGCGAGGCCCATGACTCCAGGAATTCTATCCATCCGAGCACCGCTAAGATGTATCGTGATTTGAGGCAGAATTATTGGTGGAGCGGTATGAGGAGAGTCATCTTAGATTACGTGTCCCATTGCTTGTGTTTTCAGCAGGTGAAGGCTGAGCATTTAAGGCCTTGTGGTGAGTTGCACAGATTACCCATTCCTGAGTGGAAATGGAATCGTATCACCATGGATTTAATTGTGGGTTTGCCTTGGACATCTAGAGGTGTTACACCCTTTGTGTCATCATTGATCAATTGACCAAGTAAGCACACTTTCTCCCAGTTCATACATCCTCCAGTACCAAGAGGTGAGCCCGTATCTACATTCGGGAGATGGTTCGTCTTCATGGTGTGCCTTATTCTATCATCTCAGACCGGGGTTCATAGTTCACTTCCAGCTTTTAGAGGGTATTTCAAGAGGAGTTTGGCACCCGTGTCGATCTTAGCACAACATTTCACCCGCAGACTGATGGCCAGTCAAAGCATATTATTTAGGTCCTTGAGGATATGTTGCGGGCCTTTGTCTTTGACTTTGGGGGTCACTTGGACCACTTTTTGCCTTTGGCAGAGTTTGCGTACAACAATAGCTACCACTCTAGCATTCAGATGATCCCGTTTGAGGCCTTATATGGTAGGCGTTGTCGCACTCTAGTTGGTAGGTTTGAGTCTACGGAGCCTAGGCCGCGTGGTATAGACTGGTTTCAGGAGGCTTTAGTGCATGTGAAGATGATTCATGATCGGCTCAGGATGGCTCAGAGTAGACACCAGAGATATGCAGATCGCAGGCGTCGACCATTGAGATTTTCCTTTTGTGACAAGGTATTCCTCCTAGTTTCGTCCATGAAAGGCGTGATAAGATTTGGGAGGCGGGGCTAGCTTAGCCCCGGGTATATTTGGTCTTTTGAGATTTTGAGGACAGTTTGTGATGTGGCCTATGATATAGCCTTACCTCTAGCATTCTCAGCTATTCATCCAGTTTTCCATGTTTTGATACTGCACCGGTATGTTCTAGATGAGTCTCATGTGCGGAGTATGATGTCGTTGAGTTGGATGATCGCCTGACCTATATTGAGGATCCAGTGGCTAGTTTGGCCAGAGATGTGAGGCAGCTGAGGTATAGACCCATTCCTATGGTTAAGGTCTATTGGAGGAATCATCCAGTCGAGGAGGCTACCTGTGAAACCAAGCAGGAGATGCGGGAGTAGTCTCGCAGCTTATTTGATCCCTCAAATACTTCTTCACTCTTACTTTTGCAGATGAAAGTTCTTTAAGTAGTGGATGTTGTTATGACTCTCCAGGTCATTTTTATGTTAATGCCTTCTTTCTGTCATTTAGAGCATTCATGTAGCGTCCCCAAGTCATTTATGACTTGCTGGCACTGATTGTTCAGTCGCCTGGTCCTTCGTTTGGGTTTTATGCTCGTTTTCCTATTTTTGAGCTACTGAAACCTAAAAAGTTCTTTACGGTCATAACCTCAGGTAAACGACCTCAGGATGGAATTCAGATGGTTCCATCAGCTCCGGAACGGTAAAATTAGGCTAGTAGCATGGTTCACCCGAGTCCCGAAGCTTTCGATGTGTGTTTGGGCCATTTGGCACTTTAGCCTTTGAAATTTGGCTTAAGGTTGAATTTTTTCAACCTACTTGGTAAATGCACTTGGATGAGAATTCCGTCAACGTGGTTAGTTCTTGAATGCCGAGATTGGTCTTGAATTACCCTTCGTGCGCTTCTTGTGGCTTCCAATTTGATTCCGAGGCATTTGGTAGAAGTTGGCTAAATTGGTGCTTGGGAGGTGGGGCCCTCATTTTGTCGAAATAACCTCATATGGAAATTCTGACTGTGCCATTGAGTTTGGAACATAAATATTTATGGGGTAGCATATCTCGTTTGTGTGCACGGGGTTCCGAGCAAATTCGAGTTTTGGCACGGGCAAAAATCTCAGCTGATGTAGTAGCTGAGTGAAGAGATCATTTGTTCTCCGCGTTCACGGATACGGCTCCGCATTCGCGGATACGCTCCACGTTCGTAGAGTTGATCTTTTCTCCTCTCTGCGTTCGCGGAGGGCCAGCCGTGTTCGCGGAGGTCTTGGTCCTTACCATCCGCTTTAGCGGGCCCTCAGCCGTATTGGCGGAGGCTTGGCATCTTCACCTCGATACTTGCAGGCTCTTTGCCGTGTTTGCGGAGGTGGGAGCGTCTGTTTCTTTATATATAAAACTAGACGTGAGGCAACTTGTTTTTATAAGTTTGAAAGTTGATCTCTCTCTTATTTCTAATCTGAATTTTGTGATTCGAAGTCTGAGGTGTCCGAAATTGTGTAGACTGTGTGGATGTTTGTTCAGATAGTGTCGGGGAGCCCTCATTTGAGGTATAAATCCGTCGTTTTGGGGTTGTTCAGATTGATTTTATGTTTCTTGTTGTAAAGTATTACATTTTTTGTTTTCTTGATTTGTCGGCTGTTTCGAGCCCCGAATTGTGTTCTGTTTTGGAACACATGTTCGGGGGAGGGTTGAAGACTTTTTCATGGAGTCAATTCTGGGATTTCCGAAGTGGTTCCTACATTTTCATATTTTGACTCCTAAATTGGTCTGTCTCCGATTTTGATGCCTTTAGTGTCTAAACGACTGTTCTGATGCTGTGTTTCTATTTTTGATTGTGTGGATGCTCTCTGAGGCTGTTCGGAAGGGAAAACCTCTGCTAGAGTGATTTGGAGCGCCCACGGTCGACCTTCTTGTAGGTTACCACTTCCCTTCTTTTTAGAATGAGTTAGATTATGTGAATGCATGCTGATTTGTGTGAATTTTGGGTTGGGAACTAGTATTTCTTCTCATCTTCTAAGAAACCATGATTTAGGCTTGATTTTCAAGTTATTTTGGGGTTAGAACCATGCTATCAGAGGGAATTTTTATGTACTGTTATATGCGGACTATCTGTTCTCAATTTTATTATGTTGGATTATAGTTTTGGCCTTAGTGTAGGTTAGGCTAGTATTGCCGTAGAGCCATGCACCTATTTGACTTTGGTATGTATCCGACGTCGATGCGGATGGATTAGGTCCTTGTAGAACAGCATAGCAGACTTGGGTCTGATAGTATGAGCCTCGCTTTGGCTTCATATTGCTTTAGATCTTCTGGTTACTCTCCCCATTTATGTGGTGTCGATTTGTCATCGAAGGCGTGGTGTCTTCCTGGGTTCGTGCGTTTCAAGGTAGGTTTTGTAGTGATATGGTTGGTTGTGGATGACGATCACTGATTACTTTGAATTTGAGGTCCTCTACGGAATTGGTACGCCCCACACTCTATACTAGTTGGGCAAGGGCACTGGGAGTGTTATTTGGCTCGCTCTATTTGCAAGGGTACGGCCCCCAAGAGTGTTGCCGATATGGCAATTGAATACGAGATATTTGAGTTCCTTTTTGGAGTTGACATGCCCGCGCGCTCTAATTCGTATGCAGGGCCCCCGGAAGTGTTAGCTGAAAGGGTGATTGGATATCAGGGCCTTGGGAGTAGTTGTTATGCCCCTTGGCACTCAACTGGCTGGGCAGGGCCCCCGGGAGTTTGTAGTTTGCTGGGAGGTTTGATTTGGAAGTCATAATTATTGAATGGGTTGGAGTTTGTTGGTTGTTTTGGTTTGCAGTTGCGTTCCTATCGGTCTCATAGGTCTAGCCTTTTTCTGTACCTGTTAGGCTTGTAGGGTAGTTCGAGTTTTATTTGTTCTGTGCTCGAGTGTACCTTCTGGGTCTTATGGGGGGCCAAGTTAGGTTTAGTTAAGGTTTTCTTAGATTTGCTTTCGGCTTGTTTCTGTTCTTGTTTTGTTTGACTTCGGTTCTTGTTGATTATATCTTTTTAGTCCGTTTTTACCTTTCTTTCTCAGTCAGCCTATGATGCCTACTGGGTACTTGTTGTATTGGTACTCATGCTACACTCTGCATTTGTTTCGTGATGCAGGTTCGAGAACTAGTTATCAGCGTTTAGGTCGAGCCTACTGCAGGGTGTTCTGGAGGTGAGGGTGAGCACTTGGCATTCTTGGATTACCCGTCTCCTTTTGCATATATGTTTTGGCTTGTCTTTCGTGTTTGAGACAGTCTTGTTTCTGTGGTCCACTTTTGTGACTTGTATTCTTTTTGTAGTAGCTCTGTACACGTGACTTCCAGGTTCTCGGAGGTATCTTTTATTGTATATAGCTTTTGGGTTCGCTTCCGCCTTTCCCTTATGTGTTCCTTTTATTTATGTTTTTTCCTGGTTGAGGTTTAGTTTCAACCCTTAGTCCCACTATTATCAAGTTTCGGGATAGGGTTTTGCTTCCCTACTGGCGGGTTTGTAGGCACGATCATGACTCAAGAAATCGGGTCGCGACAGCTTGGTATAACGCAGGACAAAGCACCATTTATCAGCGTTGAGGTCGAGCCTGCTGCCTTCTGTTCTGGAGGTGAGGGTGAGCACTTGGCGTTCTGGGATTACCCTTCTTCTTCTAAATATATATATATATTTGATTGTCTTTCGTGTTTGAGACAGTCTTGTTTCTATTGTAAAAATTTGGGACCTGTACTCTTTTTATAGTAGCTCTGTAGTCGTGACTTCCAGGTTCTGGGAGGTATCTTTTATCGTATATAGCTTTTGGGTTCTCTTCCGTCATTCCCTTATGTGTTCCTTTTATTTATGTTTTCACCTCGTTGATATTTAGTTTCCACCCTCAGTCCCATTAATGTCATGTTCTGGGACAGGGTTTATCTTGCCTACTGGCGGGTTAGTAGGGGCCATCATGACTTCAGAAATCGGGTCGTGACAGCTTGGTAAAAAGTTGTAATGATCCTCAAGGTCATTTTTATGTAATGCCTTCTTTCCGTCTCTTAGAGCATTCCTCTAGCCACCCCAAGTCATTTATGACCTGCTGGCACTGATTGTTCGGTTGTCTGGTCGTTCGTTTGGGTTTTATGCACATTTTCCTGTTTTGTAGCTTTCAAAACTTGAAAAGGTTATTTCTGTCAGAACCTTAAGACATAATTCTGACGGTTCCATCTACTCCAGAGCAGTAAAATTAGGCTAGTAGCATGGTTTGCCTGAGTCCCGAGGTTTGCAGTGTGACTTTAGGGCCATTTGGCGCTTTAGCTGGCAAATTTTGCATAATGTTGACTTTGCTCAACATTCTTGTTAAATGCACTCGGATGAGAATTCTATCTGTACGGTTAGTTCTGGAATGCCGAGGTTAGTCAAGAATGACTCTTCGTGCGCTCCCCAGGGTTTTCCATCTAATCCCGAGGCCCTTGGTAGAAGTTGGCTGAAAAGGCGCTTGGGAGATGGGACCCACTTTAAGTTGAAATGACCTCGTATGGAAATTTTGACTGTGTCATTGAGTTGAGAATGTCAAATTTGATAAGGTAGCATATCTCGTTTGCATGCATAGGGTTTACAATGAATCTCAAGAACCCCGTCGGAGTTTTTGGAAAATCCAAAAACCAGCTGATGCTGCAAACCCATTTCTTCTCTGCGTTTCCGGTCCTTGCTCCACGTTAGTGGAGGCTTGTGTTTCTCTTGTCCTCATTTGCGGATAGAGGTCCGCGTTTGCGGAGGTCTGGGGGTTTCTAGGAGTTTCCACTTCGCATTTGCGAAAGGGTATCCACATTCACGGAGGTGTCAGTTCCTCTTATCCGCATTTGCGGCCCCTTCGCAACACTGGCGGAGGAGTGTTTGTTTTCTCTCCGTGTTTGCGGAGATCAATGTGACTGGCATTTATCGATAAAAGGGCAGTCTTGGATTTTGAAGAGTTAGTTTTCAAAAGTTGATATCTTTCTTGTTTTTAGTTGGTTTCTGGTGATTCAAA